>PVKE010000506.1:51277-140362 GCA_004027555.1 Craseonycteris thonglongyai | reverse complement strand
GCTACTGACCACGTCGTGGGGGGGGCACCGCTACTGACCACGTCGTGGGGGGGGCCCGCTACTGACCACGTCGTGGGGGGGGACACCGCTACTGACCACGTCGTGGTGGGGCGGGAAGTCAAAGGTGTACTCGTCCCCGAGCAGCCTGCCGTAGGCGTAGTCCTGGTGCGCCCGGTTCCCGTAAGCCCCGTAGTAGTCGTAGCGGAGAACCTGGGCAAGGAGGCGGGGCTGCTGAGGATACTCGCTTGGTCCTGCCCCCCCAAGCCTCCCCCTCGTGGGGAGAGTGTGCCGTGGGCATGAGCTAGGAGAGTGGGGTGTGTGAGCACCCTATAAGCAGTCCCACCCATGACACCGGCGTTACCAAGGGGGTGGTGGGTCTGAGAGCCCACGGTGGAGAGGGCGGGCTGAGCCGGGGGGGCCCAGGAGGATGGAGGAGAAACTGGGTGTCTTCAAGGTGTGGAGAGACGGGGAGGCCGGGTCGGGTTCGCTGGGACCTCAGGGCCATGGCAGGGCTTCCCACCCAATGCCCAGGGAGCGAACGGCAGAGCACTCAGGCCAGGTGCTGTTGCCATGGCGATCGGGGACCAGGCCCTGCTCAGAGGGCCTCTCCTAGGACAAGGGTCCTTTCTACAGATGAGGAAGTAGAGGCACAGAGGCCAAGAACTCGCCCTGGTCACGGGCGAGGGCCGCACGTTCCAGGCCCGACCGCTCTGCCGTCTGGCCCCAGGGGCCCCCACCCTGCCAGGTGACCCTCACCCAGGGCCCAGCAGCTCAGGGAGGCTCGGGGCACCTGTGTGGGGAGCGTGGGTCCTGACAGGCCCGCAGGGGAAGGGACGATGGCCGGCGAGAGTCAGGAACAGCCCTTGGGACCCAGGTTGCTATGGAGACGGAAGATGGGCTGTGCCGGGAGGGGACTGGCAAAACACAGCAACAGCCAAGGGGTTCGGGGCGCACAAGTCAGGATCACGTGTGACGGCTGGCTTGGCGTCGGCGTCAGCTGCTGAGGCCGGGCCCAGGGGCTCACAAGCAGGGTGGTTGAGGGCCTGGGTTTCCCGGGGAGGCGCTGGGGTGGGAGACCCCCAGGAGGGCACCCAGAGGCCAGCATGCTGTGAATAGCAGCCCACACACACACACACACTATTCACAATTTTGTGCTTCGCCCTCCCACTCACCTACACTAAGAGTGGCAGGTTTCGAAAATAAATGAACACAATTACGGGGACAGGCTCTGATGTCCCCTGTGCACTGGGGGTGCCGTGTGCTGCCCCTCCCAGGACCACCAGCATCCCCAGGGGCCTGTGTGGACCACGGGAGGCCTGGCCGCCCGGCAGGTGGTGAGTGACACCGTGGGGACGTCTGCGGGGGAGGCGCCCTGAGCTCATGCGCAACTTGAGGGGGGCTCAGCTCCCCCACCTGCAACATGACTCACCGGCCCCGGGCACTGGCATCCGCAGCAGGCGCCGTGGCGTTGGGCACGCGTGGGGTGAGGGGAGGACGTGGAGGTAGGTGGTGGGCCTGGGGGCTACTCACGGGAGCTGAGCCTCCGGGGTTAAACCATCCGGGCCGCTCCCAGCCGTGCCGCTCCTGGAACACGCAGCCTCGAGCCAGGAGCTCCTGGGGGTCGGGGGAGAAGGGCACACCCTTCACACCAGGCCAGACACCCCACGCAGGGCAGAGGGCAACTCTGTGCCACGTTATATTCGAGGGAGTAGGCAGCAAACAGGCCCCCGGCTCAGGACCAGGCTCCCCTCCCCCCAAGGACCCCCAGTCTGTAGAAGTAGCTCCTGCTATGGACTGAGTTGCTCCCCCAGATTCTAACCCACGTGACTGTGTGTGGAGATGGGGCCTGTGAGGAGGGAAGGGATGCGTGGAGGTAGTCAGGGCGGGGCCCGAGCCCTAGAGGGAGAGGTGGGGACTCCGGGGCTCCACGTGGCCAGCAGACAAGAGCGAAGGCGGCCGTCGGAGGAGGACCCGCCCTGGGAGCCCGCCGCCGGGCACCTGGCGGGACCTCCGGCCTCCAGCGCCGTGGGAAATGGGTGTCTGTCATTTAAGCCCCCAGCCGGGGGCATTCTGTGATGGAGGCCTGAGCAGACTACCCCACTCCCGGGAGTACAACCAAGAGAGGTGCAAGCAGGACCCCAACAACGCGCCGGGGAGGGCAGGCGTGGACGGGGCGCATGCCGTGCCCGCCTCCGAGGTGGAGGTCAAGGAGGAGCCCCGAACTCCTGTGAGCCACCTCGTCTCCCCGGCTGTCCCACAGGGGGAGACCACGTGCACCCCAATACCCAGGACCTCCCGGGAGCAGGGGTGTGGCACCTCATGCAGGGGGTCTGTCCTCATGTTGCGTCCGGCCAGGGGTTCGTCGTGGGGAAAGACAACGGAGTAGTTCTTGGCGTAGGACTCGTGGCTGCGCTCGCGAATCCAGCGGCGGTGGTCGGTGAGCAGGTGATGGAAGCGCCTGTCACAGATGCAGGGCGGGTCACTGCCTTGGGGGCCTGTTAGGGAAGGGCTGGCCAAGGACCCAGGGGACCGTCGTTTCCTGCCCGTTTAGAGCGGGGAGTCTGGTCAGCCCGGTCGTCACCAACGTGATCACTAGTCACTGCTGTCATCTGCCTCCCTGGGTTTCCCCCGAGGCCTCCCACGGAGCCTCCTGTGTGGGGCCCACGGTTTATGGTTGGGGGACACGGTGGCACAAGGTCGCCTGGTGGGGCCCTTGTGAAGCCCCGTCGGTGTGACTGCAGCTCTGAGCCCTCACCCCCCGGAAGGCCAGGCCACCAGACAGCCCCGCTGGGCCGGAAGCTGGGTCCCTCCCGACTGGCTGGTGCACTGAGTGACCTCGGGTCAGGTCTCCTCCCCCACTGGCGGCCCCTTTGTGCTGTTTGTAGCAGGAGGGCCTGTCCCTGAGGCCCCTGGCAGCGTTATCATTCTGGAACATTCCCCTCTTGGGGGAGCGCGCGGGCACAGCCCCAGGTGGACTCGCAGGCAGCCACAGAGCAGACCACGCCGTGCCGGCTCCGTGAAGGGGAGGCCCACGGGGCCGCTCAACGTCCGCCTCTAGGAGGGGCCGGGTGTCCCCCTCCGTGGTGTCAAGTCCCCATCAGGCCGGGAAGGGACGGTTAGCAGGAGAGCAGGGGCCCCCTGAGGACCCTGCTCAGAGACGCTGACTCACGCAGTCACCCTGTGCGTGGCGTGCCCACCCAAGGCTGGCTGGCCCCCCGCTACCGCACACACGCCGATGACAATCACCCCAGCTGAGCCCGGCTCCCAGGCCAGATGCGTGCGCAGCCCCTCCGACTCCCCGGGCCTCAGTCTCCCCATCTGGAGCTGCCCAGCGGGTCAGGCGGGCCACTGGGAACAGAGGTCCTGAAGGTGGTTAGGGCCGCCAGCTGCCAACCCCGCGCCTCTCAGCACTGCCCCCTGCTGGCAGCCACCCGCACTCTCCTCCCTCACCGCTGCTGCTGCTGCTGCTGCTGCGAGGTCAGGAAAGGCTCCTCCCGCAGCAGCCCTCACTACTCACCCCACCCCGCTCCACCCTGCGGGCAGGCCCCCGGCCCCCGGCCCCCGGCCCCGCGTTCCAGCGCTACTCACCGGATGTCGTAGCCGTACATGTCCTTCTCCGGGCGCCCGTGGACAATCCAGTGGGCCAGCTCCTGCCCACAGCCACCACCCAGCATCATGCCTGGCAGGGGCGGGGCCACAGGTCTGCAACCCACCCCTGGAGCCCCTCACTGGGTCCCGCACCCCTCCCAGCTCCTCGGCAGCGTTGCTCCCACCCCCAGCCCGCAACCTCACGTCTGGGGGGGCTGCGTGCCTTCTAGCGGGACCCCCCGTCCCTGCAGGCTGTTCTGTGCCCACCCCCATCGGGGGTGCGGTGCTCCTGGGACAGCCCCCCTGGGGGAGCTCTGAGACGGGAGGGAGAGGGGGGCCCGGGAGCTGCTGCCCACACGCACCTGCGCTGTTGAAGCCACAGCCCAGGAAGAATCCCCGGAGCTCGGGCGCCTCCCCCATCAGGGGCTTGTGGTCAGGTGTGAAGGACTCTGAGGAAGAGGAGACCTGAAGTTCCCTCCAGGCCACGTGCACCTGGGGTGCGGTGCCCCGAGAGGGCAGCCATGGAGGTGGGGTCCGCAAGTGCCTCCTTGCTCCACAACCCCCCCATCCCTGGGACCCAGCTCAAGGCCACTTCCTCCAGGGAGCCTCCCGGATTGCTCTCATTCCCGAGCTCCCTGCCGTTTGCTGCCACACACACACCACCAACCCCCCGCCCGCCACCTGAGCCAGGCTCTGCCTTGCGGTGGCCCAGGGCTTCACGGCCATCACCATTCTGCTGATGAGGGGCCTTCCCGTGAGCCCCCATCACCGCGGGTGGCTCCCCATCAGTGTCCCTGCTGGTCACCCTTGCCCACGGGACCATGAGCACCGATGGGCAGGGACTGAGCTTTGCACAGGGCCCGGCAAACAGCGGGGGCTTGGTAAGTGCTGCTGAGTGGACGAATGGTCCTACGGTCTTTGGCACAGGGCTCCAAGCCCCCCGCTTCCGTGTGCTGTGAGCCTGCCTCGGGCAGAGGCCAGGGCGTCCAGAGGGGAGGGCCCTCAGGCACAGCCTTCACAGCCAGGCCTGGCTTCCAAGCCTGCGTTACCCCTTCCTAGCTGTGTGACCTGGGCAAGTCGCTTCACCTCTCTGAGCCTTAGCCCCCTTGTCTGTAAAACTGGGCCGAGGCACGTAGCTCACACGGCTGCGAGTTAGTCTGTGTGGAGCACACGCGTGTGTGCCCAGGGCTCAGCCCTGGGGGTCCTGGCCCCTGTGGGGAGCTGACAGAGAGCGAGGGAGGCAGGGAGTAACTGCGCAGAGGCACGGGAGGGAATGTGTGGTGAGAATGCAGTGCACAGGGGTCGCGAGGGACGGCGGGCTGGCTGCACCTCACAGCCCTTGCTGACCGGCAGTGCTGTCCCCGCGTCAGCGCTAAGGAAACAGCAGCGTGCGCTCTGGTTTGTCCCAGGTCACCATCAGTGACCCATGCACTTGGGACTGCTGGTCGGGGCTGCAGGCCCCCTACCCAGCTCCTCAGCTCTGGTACCAAGCTCTGGCCTGCGGTGGTCAGGGCCTGAGCTGGGGGTGGGGGGCAGCATCTGAGCCGGAGGAAGCTCAGCCCTAGGGGACCCAGGGCCCCTAAACAGAAGGAAGCCTGGCACCCTGGTGGGCAGAAGGGTGCGGAGCTTCCCCAGGGCCCTGGGGGGAGGTCAGGCTGCAAGGGACAAGGGTGGGGAGCCAGGGAGGCACAGGGGAGAGACAGCCAGGGTGGCTCAGAGGAGATGGGGGCGCGGAAAGGGGGGAGGGGCCGCGGACATGTTCCGGGACGACTCCGGGAGCACTCGGGGAGAGCGGGAGATGTGTCCAGGCCCAGGGCGGGCGAGCAGGACGTTCTGAACAGCTTCAGAGGGGCTTTGAGGGGAGAGTCAGCGGGTGAGCTTCAGGGGCCAAGGGTCTCTTGGATGTTTACAGATGACTCAAGACTGAACCCCAGGAGGCTGCAGGACACACGGGCCATCCCGGCAGAGCAGACGGGCCCACCTCGGCCCCGACCCCCGGCCCTGGGACCAGAGCTCTGCCGGGCCCCGCCCCCACCCCACCTCCGCTTCCCCGAAGTCAGGGGGCCGGGGACTTCCTTGTCCCGGCCCTGAGGCCAGCGGCCTTGACTGTGCTTGACCTCCTGGCAAGGACACACGCTGACCCCCCGGAAATCTCCCTCATAACCGGGAAACCAGACGCACTATGTCCTCACATGCACGTCTGTCCCCAAGCCGGGGCACGGGAGAGACGACACCCCATTCTAATTAGCTCCCTGGGGCTGTCTCGGGCCTGCGTTCCTCATGCCAGTCTCTGGGGAGGCTGTGGGGGTGAGGGGGTCATCGGCCCACCCCCACACTCTGCGCCCCGAAGCCCGTGTGCAGGGGCACTGCCATCCTGCCCCCGGAGGCTGGCCTGTGCGTCCACATGCCTCACCAGGGGCCCCTCATGTGCCGAGCAGGTTAAGGCAGCCCAGCCAGCAGCCGTGTGGAGGGGGCTGGACCGCCCGCCAGCCGCACCCTGGGCGTCGGGACCCTTCCCCTCCCATCCTGTGTGTCCCTCACTCCCTGCGTGGCCTGCGGGCGGCTGTCACTTTACCCGATGGCCCCTAACTGTCCACCTCGCTCCTGGGATTCACTGTGGTTTGCTGGCCCGGGCGTGCCCTGCACCTACATGTGGCTTGTCCTCGGTCACCCAGCTGAGTCGGTGCTCTGTCACCCATGTCACAGATGAGGACACTGAGGCACAGGGAACTCAGAGCCTCAGACTCAAAGTTCGTATCTGAACCTCCTGCACAGCCCTGAAGTGGAGCAAGGCCCACGCCACTCACGTTGCCTGTGCTGAGGATTAAAGACAATGACATTGGGACAGGTCTGGGCCCCGCTCCCCTCACTCAGCCTCCTGGGGCCCTGAGGAGGGGTCACACCCCATTTTACAGTGAAAACGCTGAGTTCCAGGGACTAGACGAGTGGAGATTAAGAGCCCAGGCTGGGGTGGGAGGCAGCCTGGCTGTGTGTCCAGCTGGGGGCATACATCTGCCCCCGCCAAGGTCAGCGCTATAGCCTGCAGGGAGGAGCCAAGCAGCGCTCACCCCCGGGGCTGCTGGGAGGAGCGTGGAGGGGTCCTCCTCTCTCCCCGGCCACCCTGGGGGTCAGCCTGCAGGCCCCGAGGACGCCCTCCCCCAGCTCCGAGGCCTCCCCGCTCACCTGGGCCGCAGACTGTGGACTTGACCCCCGTCTTCTCCAGCACGGGGACCCGGTTGATGGCACCTTCAATGTGCTGCGTGAACACTTCCCAGTCCAGGTCGAAGAGGCCAAAAGCAAACTTGTCTGACACCTGAGGAGGCAGGCGGGGCCCTGCCCTGTGACGGCTGCCCATGGGGGCCACAGCCCCCCACTTCCCGTGATTGGCAGGGCTGTGCTGGTCCCCATGAGGGCCCTCACCAGCCCATCAGCGGGGTTCTGCACCCCTGTGCCTGCCCAGGCTCAGACCCCACTAGCTCTGCCCCTGACCACGGCCACAGCCTCCCCGCCAACCCCCACCCGGGGGCCCTGCTTCCCTGCCCACCACCAGCCACCCTCCTGTCCGATGGCAGCCTCTCCGGCTCCACTGTCAGGCCTCCGGGGAAGGCCAGCTGCCCCTCGGGGTCTTCACCCCCACCTGGGGCCACTCCTCACGCCCTCCACGCCGCACCTCCTCCCCGAAGATGGGGCCTTGCAGCCCCCCTCACGCCCTCCACGCCGCACCTCCTCCCCGAAGACGGGGCCTTGCAGCCCCCCTCACGCCCTCCACGCCGCACCTCCTCCCAGAAGATGGGGTTGGCCTCGTAGCCACCCACGGACAAGGCGTCTCCTTGGAGGCGGAGGTAGACTGAGGCATCATGGTCACGCACGTTGGGCATGTTCTGGAAGGCAGAGCAGAGTAGCGGTGGGCTCGGCAGAGGCTGCGCGGTGGGCCCACCCGCCTCTCTGCTGTAGGACACTGAGGACAGAGTGGACCTGGGGACTCAAATTACACAGTGACCAAACCAGCCCCAAGTCCCCAAACCCATAAAATAGCAGCGAAAAAGAGAAAGAGGACGGAAGGAGACAGGAGGGAGGGAGAGAGGGAAAGGGAGACAGCCCGCAGAGATAGGAGAGGAGAGCAGACAGGAAGCCCACAGCCAACACTAGGGGAGGGGACACTGAGCAAGTCAGGCCGGATGCCACCCTCTGTGCCCTCCAGTCTGCAGAGAGGCTGATCCTGTGGCACCTCAGGTCCCTCTGTGTGGGATGCTGGGCAGAGTGTGCGTCTGTGTGCATGTGAACAGGAAGGTGGGTGAGGGGCTCCTCACAGCGGCTGGACCCAGATCCCTTGGGTCCCCACCCTGTGCAGCCCAGAGCCCTGAGGTGAGTCTCAGGAGGCTCCAGGCTGGGGGGTGGGGTGAGGAGTAGGCTGCCCTCCCCCCCGGCAGCAGATTGGAGACTTCTGTGGAGACACAGAGTGGCCTGGGGAAGGCTCCAGACACTGACCCCGAGATCCCTCAGCCCCTCCCTGCGAGAGGCTCTCCTGGCCGCCCCTCCAAGCGTGCAGGCAGCCTGCAGGAACTGACGCCACCACGAGAACATCAGAGAAGTGACAAGATTCGTCCACAGACCAGGTGCTACGGAAAACAAGCGTCTCAGATCAAGAAAGACAGCTTTAAATGAAACACGATCATCCAGACGAAAAATGCAACGGGAGGGTCAGAGGCCAAGGCCATCTTCCAGAGAGCAGGCAAAAAATGGGAGGAAGGAAGGAAGGAAGGAAGGGGAAACCAGAAAAGGAAAAAATAAATCAGAAGATTGCTTTTGGAAGGTCCAACACACACCTCAGAGCGGGTCCGGGAAGAGAAACAGGAAAAGATGGAGCGGAAGGAAACGTCAAAGCCTTAATCCAAGACAAGTTCCCTGATTAGAAGCCACAAACCTCCCTGTGGAAGGTCCCCCAAGTGTCACCAAGCCTTGTGACTGGACCAGGCTGGGGTGAGATGTCAGATCACCCCGTGGGCAGGTGGGGCCCCAATAAAGGGACAGCTGTCCTGGAGGCTGGAACACCTGGAGCAAAGTCTTCAGAAGTCTGCCTGTCACCAGGGTGACATGCAGAACTCTATTCCCCGCCACTCCATCAGTGCAATGTCAGGAAAGAATACAGGCTCCCCCCAGACCTTCATGGACACAGAAGCGCTTCCTTCTATGAGCCGCTTCTCAGAAAGTGACCAGAAGGCAGCCCGGGGCCCAGGGAGCAGCAGCTCCAACAGCACTACTTGCAGGTCCTGTTATTTATTATTCCAAGAAGCACAACAAGTGGGACGCTGTTGGCCCAGGGGCTAACAGCGTTTCCATTGTCATCACATTGCAAGCACTGACTACCGATCAAACCACTAAACCAACAAACAAAGCCAAGAAAAATCCTTGGAGAAAGCACACCGGAGTGGGGGAGCCCACGTCCAGCTTCTCTCAGCCCCCCTCTTACGTGCCCCCCGAGCTAGAGAGAGACGCATGGGGCGTGACTGCTCTGCACCATGACCGAGGACAAGCAGGGACAGGAAGGGATAACTCAGCCCCCACCGCCCTCCCATGGCACGCCCGAGCTGTAGGGCTCCTTGCAGGACTGGAACTCGGATGCCCGGGGTTAACGACTGCTATGGGGCACATGGGAAGTCTCAGGAACTGAGCTCTCCAGAAGGCATGCCAGTGCCGTCCTCACCTCGACTGTCACCACCACCGACAGCCCCGGAACACAACGCCGAGCCCCACAGAGCAGGACAATGGGGACACCTGGTGGCCAGGGAAGCCCCTGCCTTTCCTTCCAGCCAGTGAGGGTCCCCATCTCCCCGCTGGCTTTGCAAGGCCCAGGCTCAGCACCCCAGTGTCCACCAGGTACTGTCACTGTCCCTTCCATACCTCCAGGTGTGACCCTGGTCCCACGACAGGCCTGTCTCTCGAGCTTGGCCCCTTCCCTTCACCCTCTTCTGCTGCCACCCCCCAACCCCATCCGAACCGTCGGCCACCTGCTCCAGGAAGCCTGCCTGAGGGCGCCAGCCTTTCCCGGTATGTCCCTCTGAAGCACTGGTTGGCTGGGCCATCCGTGCCCCTCGGTCACGGTCACCATCGTCCTCCGCACAGCTAATGAGCACCCGCCACGCGCCCGGCACGTCACTCAGCCCTCAGGGCTGTCAGGCGGCCCCGCCTTACACAGCCCAATGCAGTAGGTGCACCTGTCGCCCATTTTGCAGAAATGAAAACTGAGGCTCAGTGAAGCCTTGACTCTCCTGGGCTGGGCAATGGAGGGGTCGGGATGCAAACCCCGAGCCTGGGTCTGTTCCATCGCTCTGCACCCCAGCAGTGCAGCTTCTACCAAAGCAGGCGGGGGTGGGTGGGTATGGGGGGCCGTGGGGGGCCCCCCAGCCACCACTTTTTACGAACGCAGAGAACAGGCCCAGAGAAGAAAGGGACAAGGTCACAGAAGAGCTGGGGCAGTGCTCAGCTGGAGCCCAGGACAGGGGCAGCTCCTCAGAACTGGGGCCCCTGACTACGGGGCCTGCCTCGCTTCAAGGGGCTTGCCCCCTGGAGGGACGGGCCGCTGGGAGGCCAGGCTCGGACGGCCCCACGTGCGGCCGCGTCCCGACTCCTGCACATGCCGGGGCCGAAAGGGTGGAGGGGGGCCTCTAACTGCCCGCCCAGCCCCAAATCTCCTTTTCTCCTACAGAGGCTCGGCGCTTCTGGGGCTGGAACACGGTGCAGCCTGGCGCTCCCAGCAGCACCCGGGGTCCCTGTGTGTGGGCAGCGTGTGTGGGGGACGTGAACGGCCCTGGCTTGGCTCTGGCCTTGCATGCGTGGAAGCAGGCCCGGCCGCTCTGCCCGGCTCCTGCCCGGCTCCTGCCCGGCTCCTGCCCAAACATGCCTGGAACTCGGGCCTCAGGAGGTATGAGTGCGTGGGAAGGCTGAGGCCGCTGTCCGGGCTCTGGGGGCGCCCTAGGGTCCTCCTCACAGGACACTGCCCCGGCCCTGTCCCTCAGCCTGTCTCCAGCTTGAGTGCTGCACTCCTGTGCCCACTGTGGTCCAAGGGCGACCCCAGCCAGGGACTCGCCCCACCGACCCGGGGCCTCAGACTCCTGCTGCCCACAGCTGTGGGGTGATTTCTATTTCCCTGCACTCCCCCCAGCACGCCGCACGTATTATACGTCCTCATGAGGCGTGTGCTGGGTTCCAGTAAATGCGTCCATGAACCCGGGAAACCCTGTGTCAAGGGGACAGGCAGGAGCAAGAGGGGACCCTGCCCCCCAGCTCCCCACTCCTCCACCGTGGCCCCCATAGCTGCCAGCCTGGTCTGCCCCCAGGAAGGGGAGCCAGGCCCCTCCAGGGTAGAGACAAAGCTGCCAGGACGCCCCTGCTGGTCCTGACCCTACACAAGGGCGGTGTCGTCTCACACTCTCCCCATGCCCACCCCTCTGCCCCCCTCTCCACACACTGCCTGTGGTCCCGGCTGCCACGCTCTGGGTACCCCGCTTCCCCACCCTGTCCCTTCTCCACCACACCTCGGGTGCTTCAGAAGACACCCCCCCAGACACGGCCTCCACAGGGAGCCGCCCTGGCCCGCAGACCACGGCCCCTGTGCTGACCCCACAGCCGGTGGGAATGCTTGGGGGTTGTTGTGCACGTGCCGCCTTCCCCCAGCTCCACCCCGACAAGAACTCAGTTCTTTTCTCGTTATAGCCCGGCTTCTAGAACAGGGCCTGCGACACAGCTTAGCCAACCAATGCTTGATGGAGGGATGGGTGAGGGAGGGAGGGTTACATGGAATGGTGGGCAGACGGATTAATAAATGGATAGATGAGGGAGAAACAGACAGGTAGAAGGAAGGAGGGATGCATGGATGGATGGATGGATGGATGATGAATGGGTGGGTAGGTGGATAGATGGAAGGGTGGATATAAAGGGATAAATGAGAAAGAAAGTGGATGAATGGGGAATGCATGGAGGATGAGGAAGGGATGGCTGGATGACAGATGGAGGGAGGGACAGAGGGAGGGAAAGAGGAGTGGCCAATGATGAGGTGACAGGAAGCCACCAGCCACTGACATGGGGGTGAGAGAGGAAGGGAAGAGAAAGGGCAGAGGGTGTGCAGGCCCCTGCCGCCTCCCCCAGCAGAAGCGTCGGAGAATCGGTGCATATTTGGGAAGATGCAAACATGTGGGCCCCCGAAACGTCTGGGGCACAGAACTCGGGGAGAAGCTGGGCTGGCTGCTGGAGGCAGGGCAGGCTCGGGCATCGACCAGAAGCTGTGCCCGCAGGCCACACGGCCCGGAATGCCCAGTGTTCTGATGCCCACCACACAGACGAGGTGGCTGAGGCTCAGAGTGAGGAGGGGACCCACGCGGTGTCCCCAGCTGCTGGGGTTCAGGGCCAGCCCCCAGCCCCCCACAGCTGACATGATTGACACCTGGGGCTGGCCGCTTACCTGGATCCCCTCGATGCGCTCAGTGACGACGTAGGCGTGATGCATGGCCACCAGCGGGACCTTGACTCCAGCCATCCGGCCCACAGTGCTCGCCCACACACCTGCGGGCAGAGGGCGCAGGTCAGCCCGCCAAGGCAGCCTGGGGGGGCCTCTGCCAGCCTGTCTGCCCCGGCCGCAGTCCCCCAGGTGGGTCGCACCTGGGTCCTCACCCCAGACAATGGTCAGGGCTCAGGAGCAGCCAGCGTGGCCTCTCGGGGGCCAGAGCAAGGCCACCCACCTGCACAGTTGACCACACAGGGCGTCTGGATGGAGCCGTGATCTGTCTCCACAGCCGCGACCCGCCGCACCCCAAAGTCGTCCGTCCGCACTCGGATGCCCGTCACAGGGCAGTTCTCGATGACCTGGGAGTGACAGGCGCTGCTCCCACAGCCACCTGGGGCCCTTTGGGGGTGCTGCCCGCCCACCCTGCTTCTAGGGCCAGCTTCATGTGACCGGGGTCGTGGGGGGTGACAGAGCCGGAACCTAAATCCACACTTCAGTGATTTAGCTCTTTTTTTTAATAAAGTGACTTTAAGAAGAAAATAAACAAAGGGAAGCCAGGAAGGCTCAGGAGGTTAAGCGCTCACTTTGCAGCCCTGGACACTGAGGATCAGATCCCGGTTCCGGCCCGTGGGAACCCATATGCTGAACTGGGCTGTGCTTCCCATGCGGGAGGCCCCCAGCCCAGTTCCTGCCCTATGCGGCCCCCCATCCACCTGTGTAGAATGAAACTATGTCGAGAAACTGATGATGTACAACTATGGAGACGGCTCTGGGCCCTCCCCCTTCTCTCTGTGTCTGTCTCTGTCTCTGTCAAAAACAATAAAATAAATCTTTTAAAAAATATAAATAAGTAAACAAGGCTCACTTACTAAAAGATGTTTGGGGTCTCCTGTTTGGTAAAAACAGTCCCGTTCGTACACATACGAAGTCCATCCAGAAAGTACCCAGACGTGTAATATGAAAAATAGAGGCATTATGCTGGATTTTGTTCCAGGCAGCCCTTGCAAGTCCATCTTCACAGAAAACATACTTGGAGTAAAACTAAAATGTCACCACGGGGTACTCTAGGGTGATCTCATTTCTCCCTTTTTTCTTATTTGTCTTTTCTAATGTTTTCTCTACAACCATGTGTGTCTTTGAGACAAAAGAAGGTAACGGTGAAAGAAGAGGCTTTGAGAGGAGTCACTGGTCCACAGGGGCAGGCACCCAGGGAAGTTGGGGAGCTGATCCTATGGACAGACCGGGGCCCAGCCTGCCTTTGCAGGAGCCAGTCAGGGGGCTCAGAGAGGGCACAGCTGGCCCGAGGTCACACAGCAGGAAGAGGGGGGCCGGCTCGCTGGCCCTCTGCCCTGTGGGTTCCCAGGCTAGAAGCGGGGAGCCCAGGGCCCAGCGACCATCGGTACCTGCGCTCCCCGGGCGGCGGCGGCCCTGGTGAGGGTGGTGCACGTGCCCGCGGGGTCCATGGTGCCGTCCTGTGGCACATACAGCGTCCCGTAGAGGTCGTCCACGTTCATCAGTGGATACAGCGCCTTGGTCTCCGCCGGGCTCAGCACGTGGGACTCCACGCCGTAGGCCTTGCCCAACTAGGGGACCCAGGGGAGAGTCACCGAGACCTCGGGGGTCCGGCCTCCTCTGCGTCTGGGCCCCCAGAGCTCAGCGCTGGCCCTGCCTCCTCCAGGAAGCCTTAGCTGCCACCATGCCTTCAGCCCCTGTCCTGTGGGGCTGCTCCCCGTAAGGGTGAGGAGCATGGGGTCAGGCTCGGCAGCGCGGCCTGGGCCTGGCCTGCCCTCCCGACCCAGCTCTGACACAGCAGCGTGGCTGGCACAAGGTGCTTGCCATCCTGGGTGGATGGTGGTACTAATGGCTTATGTGGTGGCACCTCTGAAGAGCCTAGACCACTCCCTGGCACACATGGGCTTATTGTATAAAATAAATAAAAGTGACCCCACAGGGTCCAATATTTTGGGCTTGAGAATCAGGTTCCCTGGTCAGACTGTCTCCCCAGCCAGGCCGTCCCAGGCCTCTGACGCATCACATTTGATTGGCCCCAGGCAGTGCCTGTCAGGACGGGCGCCGCCCAGTTAGAGACAAGCTGAGCCCATCAGACTCTCTGAGAATTGGGAATGAAAACTGGCAGAGACTTCACCCAGCAGCCTGGGAAAGACTGGGGCTGGGGGCTCCCTCCAGCCATCGCGTCCTGGTCCTGTCGGATGAGTGAGCTAAGGGGGAGGAGGATGGGGCAGAACGGGGCCACCCCCGAGCCCCCAGACCCAGGCCCGGTCTAATGAAGCCAGCGGCCCCTGCGTCTGGCCCGGGCACCAGGAGACCTCAGTGTCCCCGTCACAATGGTGCCCTGCTCGCTGGGCCTTGAGCCAGTATTCAGTCGGTGCTCAATAAGGGGTGAACCGCTGGAGAAGCCTGTCTCACCCATGCCCTGGAATCGGGGGTCCAGGCTGGCTGCTCTGGTTGGGAAGCAAAGGCCCAGCCCAAGGCAGGGCCTTCCACAACACAAGGCTTCCTCCCCACAGCCACATGCCCGAGCCCCGTCCGCGGTGCCTGCTGGGTGGTAGTGTCATCACTCCTGCCCCCGTGAGCAACACGCATGGCGGTAACACCTCCCGTTGACCAGGCCTCTCCTGCCGCCGAGGCTGGGCCACTGTGCTCTGGGCAGGGTGGTCCCATTTCAAAGGTGAAAACGCCGAGGCTCAGAGAGGCCAAGTCACTGGTCCCGGGTGGCCCAGCCCGCAGGAGCAGCTCCCGGGCTTGAACCCGGCTCTGTCGGGACTCCTCCCTGCACCGTGCTGCCCCAGCCCCACCAGCGGGGGCGCACCCACCGACATGAGCCGCTTGTACTCGTCCAGACGCTGCCGGTTGGACGCGATAAACAGGCCCCCGTTCTGGATCCAGCCCGTGTGCAGGCCTGTCTCCTGCTCCAGGTCATGGCTGACCACGCGCCGCGTGTGGGCTAGCAGCTCCACCTCCACGTCGCTGGGCCGCAGCTGCCACAGCAGGCCTGGCGGGGAGGGGGCCCCGGTCAGCCCCAGCCCGGCGTGCTGCACCCCGCCCCCGGCACGGCCAGGGCCCCCAAGTCTCAGGCAGCGCCCGGTCCTCCCGTGCAGGTCGTAGGCAGCCCCGAGTGGGTGTTGAGCAGAAAATGACGGGGTCAAGCTGAGGTTCAGGACCAGCCTCCCAGCCCTCGGGCAGCTCAGAGCATGACAAGGCCAAAGACTCCGTTTATGACACACCTACTATGTGCCGTGCCCTGGGCTGAGCCGTAGTAGTGAGTGGGCAGCCCTTTGAGGCAGGAGGATCCATTTATCCAAAGCAGGCCCTTCGCCAACAAAGCTGCCCCCTTCGGAGCCGAGTCTGGGAGCGGGAGGGGTGCAGGCCCGCCGAGACGGAGCAGGGGTGATACCCGAACTTCTCACAAATGCACGCACAGGGACCTCATGCTGGTGGCGTGATACCAGCCCAAGCGGGAGTGTCTACCCCACGTAACTCGTGAACTTAACCAGGGAGAAGGCACAAGGTTAGCGGCCCCGGGGGCCGTGCACACAGGAGGTGCCTAATACGTGCCCCTTGGTTAGTGAGGAGTGCGAGAATGGTGGACACAATTGATGCCCCTGGAGGAGCTGCTCTGCATCACCCTGGTGGCCTCTTCCCCGTCCTCCCGAATGCCCCCAGGGACGCCCCTCACGCCAGGTGGCTCTGCCCGGGGGCGCAGCCCCTGCTCCTTGAAGAGACAGCTGCCCTCTGGGGTCCCGCAGGCGTGTCTGCTCCCTCCGCCCACCACAGCCCACCTGCAGACTGACCCTGGATCTTCTCTCCGAGTCCTTCCCTCCGCTCAGCTGCCTCTAACATAAGGTGACCAGATTGTAACATGGGTAAAGCGGGACACCATGGACCGGGGGGGAGGGGGGTCTTGATTAAAAATTGGGTCTGTCTCCCGCCGCTCCCTAGCTTGTCGTGCATTCTTTCCAAACATCGGGACTTTTTTAAAATGCCACGGGACGTGGGACAAATTGTTAAGAATCGGGACTGTCCCGCCAAAAGCGGGACGTCTGGTCACCTTACAGTCTAACAGGCCTGGAGCTGTCGGTCCAGGGTGGGCCCCCCGGTGGCTCCCGCCCCCACCCCGGGCCCCTCAGCCCTACCTGCCGTGTGCCAGGTGGTCCCGGAGGTCAGACGCTCCCGCTCCAGCAGCACGGCCCCGCTCACGCCCAGCTTGGCCAGGTGGTACAGGGTCTGGCATCCCAGGCTGCCCCCGCCGATGACCACCACGTTGGCTGTGCGGGGCAGGGGCCGGCTTGGGCCCTGGGCCACCCCCGAGGGGCCCTGGGCCTCCTCCCTCAGGGTCCGCTGGTACGGCACGCTCTTCTCGGCGGTGGGGCCGGCCCCGTGGGTCAGGGGGCGCAGGCCCCGGGCAGGGCGGGGGCACAAGGCCGCCACGCACAGGGCTCGGCTCAGCGAGGCCATGGGGACTCCAGGGGCCAGCAGCGCCGCGAGCTGGGGAGAGAGGCAGGCTGGCTGGGGTTCAGACTGGAGGTTGTGGGGCTGGGCCCCACGCAAGCCCAGGGCACTGTGCCCCACGCTGTGACCCCTGCCCTTCCTCCCGCTGCTGCCCCACAGCCGGCCTGAGCGCACACGTTGTGCCCAGTGCGTGCCCACTGGGGGCCTCGTATGCATCAGGCCCTGGATGGGCCCGAGGGGACCGTGGCAGGGACGGGAGGTGCCAGCCAGCCCAGGGAGTGCACAGTGGGTGGGGCTGTGACAACATGGGGGCTCCTGGGGGGTGTCAGGACCACAGGGAGGCCGAGGAGTTAACATGAGATCCCTGGGGGAGGGCAGGGAGGACCTGAGAACTAACGACAAGAGCAGCTCGGGGCTCAGGGGACATGGGAGCCTGACAGACAGCTGGGGAGGAGGGGGCCAGGCTGCAGCGGGCAGGCTCCTGTCCCGCTGGCCTTGGAGCCCAGTCAGGGCTCAGGACACGTCCTGACAGCGGGCCCTCCCCTAACCCCCAGGTTTGCATCTGAGGGAGGCCCCCTGGCACAGCGTGGTGGTGGGATTGGGGAGATGGAGGGGGCAGGAGGCTGTGGTGACAGACAGGGGGATGGAAGGAGGGGCCCCAGGGCAGGTGGCAGGCAGGGACACCCACCCCTCCAGCCTGGACCCCACACACCCTCCGGGTGAACTCTGGCCTCAGCCCCACAGAGCTGCTTCTGCCTTGAGACAGAGGGCAGGGGGCGGGGGCCGGGGGCCGGGGGCCGGGGGCTGGGGCCCCAGGCCGTCCTGGCATCTGGTGTTGGGCTCCAAGGCTGATGGCCAGCCACCCTCCGCTCTGTCCTCCTCCTCAGGGGCCTGAGGGCTCACCCCGTGTCCCTCCTCCTCCAAGCCCCCCAGCAGGAGCTCATACTTGTAAGACTACGACAGACGGGGCACGAGAGGCTCCCATGGGTGTGGGTCCTGCCCACATGGGGAGGAAACCAGGCCTCAGAAGGGCCTCAGGGAGGGGGCCCGGGACCCACAGGAAAAGCACAGGGACATGGCTGGGATCCAAGGTTGGAGGTGAACATCTGAATGGTCACAATTGCCACGGATTAACTGACTGAGAAAGGCCGCTTCCGTTTCCGAGGGAGTGCCACCGGCCAGGCTCACGGCACGCGCTCGGGTTGCCACTGCAAAGTGCTCCGCATCGCTGTGGCTACTGTCCCCAGTGCACAGGGAAGGAGACAGGCCCGCTGAGGCTTGCTGAGGTGACCGAGGTCACAGGGCCACTGTGTGGCTAAGCTGGGGCTCAGGGCCAGGCCTGCGTGTGGCCGGGCCAGCTGGCTCTCCTGCCCCCCACCCCCATCCCTGGCCAGCAGTGGCCCACAGCCCAGTGTGGGGGAGGGGAGGTTAGAGGAAAGACACCTCACCCACCCACCGTCACACCGTCCCGCCCTCCACGGTGGGGTCTCGGGGAAGGCTCAGCTCTGTTGTCACAGTGACCCCCACCTAGAGGAGTGGGGGGCAGAGGGGCAGCAGGGAGCTGTGATTCGAGAGGTTTGGGGGTGGGGGGCTGGAGGTG
The DNA here is from genome assembly GCA_004027555.1 of Craseonycteris thonglongyai. Taxonomy (NCBI): domain Eukaryota; kingdom Metazoa; phylum Chordata; class Mammalia; order Chiroptera; family Craseonycteridae; genus Craseonycteris; species Craseonycteris thonglongyai. The sequence goes on along the minus strand of PVKE010000506.1, from coordinate 122,204 downwards.
CATCCTGCTGCTCCTGGCTGAGCTTACCTCCGGTCCCTGAGGCTCCTCACCCTTCCAGGCGCCCCCGGGAGTGATGTCCTACCGGAGGGAGGTCGGCCTCACGTGAGCGCCAGGGAGACTGCCAGGCCGGGCATCTGCCCCCTGCCCACAGCGCCGCCCAGCACATGGGCCTCCCTCCGGCTGCCCAACCCAGACGCTGTGGCCGGGAAGCTGCCACGTGCCCTGTGCCCGCCCACCTGGGCTGGGGGCGGGGCCCGCACAGCCCCAGCAGCCCGATGCCCCTCCCACCTCCCCAAAGCAGCTGCTTTAACATTAACCTGCTCCCCGGGTTACTCTCTCCCACTCCCGAGTCGGCCGTTTGTTACAGGGGTGAGGGCTCAGGACAGCCCAGAGCTTGGGGTCGGCCAGACAGATGGGTGGGGGCTTGAACAGTCACTTAACCTGACCTGTAGAGCAGGGGGGCCCCCCCACCCACTGAGGAGCCCTCCTCGCAGGCTGTAGGATGATGGAAAGGGTCTGGCACAGGCTTCACCCCATGAAGGAGCAGAGAGAGCATGCCCAGGCACGCGCGCACACACACACACACACACACACACACAGTGACCTGTGGTCCTGCCCACCCAGCCCGATGGCCAATGGTCAGAGCAGCCAGATCCAGAGAGAAGTCCCGGCCAGTTCCGGGCTTGTCCCAACCCCGCCCACGCTGGGGAGAGCTGGGCCCTGCCCTTTCCGAGGGTTGTACCTCCACAGCCGCAACACCCCTTAACCCTGAAGGGCCTGGCAGTGCCTGGCCTGGTGGCTGCTGGGCGTTGCTCTCACCTCGTGCCTTCCCGAGCAGCTCCCAGCCCCCGGCCCCTGGCCACATGGCCAGCCCCTGCACCACCCAGCACTGTAGGCCTGCCAGCTGGGGCAGCAGCCAAGTGGGCAGCCTCGGGGCAGCAGAATGGGCTGTGAACCCCGAGGTTCCATTAACCCTAGCGGGTGGGGCAGGGTCCTAGGCCAGCCCAGGGTGGGGGTGGGGCACACTGGAAGCAGCACTGTGCCAGCCCCCAACGGTCGGTACCCCTGAGCTGTCTGCATCCTGCCCCCACAGCTCCCTGGTCCCTCTATGGCTTGGGAGATGCCCCAGCTTTCCTACAGCACAGCGCCCAGCTCTCTGGGGTCCCTGCCTCCATTTGACTGTTGGGGGCACCAGGGCCCAGAGAGGGGAGCCAGCTTGCCTCAGGCCACACAGCAAGCTGGAGGGGGAGCCAGACTAGAAGTGCGCAGTCTGCCTCTGGGTCAGGGCATTGTGTCTACGTGCAGACAGAAGACGCCCAGAGGGACACCCAGAGAAATCCAGACTGGGTGGCACACACACCACTGGGTGGGCAGAGAGTCGGGATAGGTGCCGATGTCACAGGACTCCTCCCACTGCATCAAAGAAAGTGGCATTGAAATTATGGCCCTTCACGGGAGCAACGCCGGCCTGATACGGGGCTGACCCCGGCGGCACACACCTGGGTTTATTCACACCCAGGCTGTTGGGTAGCTGCTAGCTGGTCTGTCCTCCAGGCTTACTGCGCACCTACTGCGTGCAAAGCTCTGCTGGGAGACCCAGAGACGACTGAGAGCCAGTCTCTGCCCTCCTGGGGCACGGGGTCCATGAAGCAGGCAGGTGGCTAAGATGGGGCTGCTCCTGAGCTGGCTGTCCTTCCTCCCAGCAGAAGCCCAGGAGGGCGGCTCAGAGGAGGGGGCCTGGGCTTTGGCCTGACCTGGTGCCGCCACCATTTTTCAGTCCGCACCATGGGAAGTGGCCACCCCTCACTTCCCTGGACCCTCCCGCCCCCCCAGCATCAGGTTGCCTCAGGGTGATGAGGGGGACACCAGTGTGGTCATTCTGTGATGGCTGGCCCGGCCCGGCAGGGTGAAAGACGGGTCAGAGGGGGCTAGGAAGGCGCTTGGGCTGCTTCGACGAGTGACACATGGGTCCCCGCAGCTCCTGGGGTAGCAGCCAGGGCAGCTGGGGTTCTCCAGGCCCTACACTCAGAGACAAGCAGCTGTTACGGATTTGTCACAGCCAAGTGGGCAGCAGTCACCCTGGACTTTGGACAAGGGGCGGTGGCTGCAGGGCCAGGCCAGGCTGGGGGTCAGCCAGGTCACCTGTCGTGTCCCCTGCAACTCGGAGAGGTGGATGGGCCACCCCATCCCCCCTTGGTGTTGGAGGGCACAGCTTGGAAGGTGGTCAGGGTCCTGCTGCCAACCTGCGGAACCATCTCGGGCTGGTCCCTCCTCACTGTACCTCAGTTTCCCCATCTGGGAAGTAGGGACTGTAACCCCTGCAGGACCCAGTTCATGGAAGTTTTGCAAATTTACCTGCACTTGGAAGAAAACCAGGGTGCAAATGGAGATCACGGTGGAGGCCAGGCCTGCAACTCACCCCCACCCCGTCCCTGCCTCCAGCTCACAAATCCAGGCGGGAGTGAAGTGGGCTCACCCCCTGCCTGCATGACCAGCCCCGAGACACCCCCTTCTTGCCTCAGCCGGCCCTCCGCCCCCCTGCTGGCCAGGCTCCTGGTGCAGGGGGAGGCGTCTGCAGGCCGCCCTCTGACTGGGCAGAAGTCCAGGGCGGGGCAGGGGGAGGGGCCAGGGGAAACTGCGTGGCCGTGTAGACGAGGGACAATAAAGGGTGATACAATACCTGCTGGCACCTGACCAAAGATAGTGCCCAGCCACACCTGGCACCCAGCCCCAGCCACCTGAGTGGTGTCACCTGGGTCATTTTCCGGGGAGCAGACAGCGTGCTGAGTGTCCTGCATGAGGCAGGACTGCCACCCATTGTAGAGATGAGAACACTGCGCTGACCTTGAAAATGTCCCCCAACAGTGCTTCCTCCCTGGCCCACACACACCAGGTGACGCTGTGGTGTCCAGCCTGAGCCCAGCTGCCTGGCAGCTCTTGCCATTCTATCAGTTCTGTTAGATTCTAACTGGCTTTGTTCTTGTTCAGTTTTTCGCTCTCTCCACCCATTGCCAACTGCCGTTCGTCTATCTCTAAGCACTTGTTTTAGCAACTGTGTTTGCGGCTCTGATTCTGCAGCCTGTGGTTTTTGTTGCCGCTGTACTAGCCATCCTGTGCTTTTGAACGGTGTTTATTTCTTGGAATTTTCCCTGGGGTGTGGGTTGTTTGAGGATGAAATTGAAAGTGGGTCCCCCCAGATTCACATTTCCTTTTTCTGGGCTTCCAGGCGAATCAACACTGACACCCTACTTTACACTCTCTGCTTCTACACCCCCGGGACGTATTAATTTGGGCTGTGACCTTCCGAAGGCCAAATGCAAGTTACACACGGTATTAGTTTCCCAGGGGTGACGGACCAAAGCAGCACAAACCGAGTGGCATGAACAGAAATGCATCCTCAGAGTCCTGGAGGGTAGAAGTCAAAGTCAAGGTGTCAGCAGGGTTGTTGACTCCTGACGGCTCTCGGGGAGAATCTGCTCCAAGCCTCTAGCTTCTCATAGTTTGCTACCCATCTTTGGGGTTCCTTTCCTGTAGACACGTCACCCCACCTTTGCTTCCATCTTCACATGGCCACCCCATGTGCACATTCGTGTTCAAATTTCCCTTTTAGAAGAACACCCGTCATAGTGGATTAGGGCCCACCCAGCAACCTCATGCATCCTAACTTGACCACATTTGCAGAGACTTGATTCCAAGTAAGGTCACGTGCACAGGAACTGGGAGCTGGGACTTCAACATATCTTTTTGGGAGGGACACAATTCAATCCACAACACATATTCTCCAGAAAGTTTTTATTTTCCTCTGCACTCATTGTCAAGGTGCAGAAAAGTTTTCCTTGCCATCCCATGGTGGCTGTGGGAGCTGGGGCGGGGGGGGGGCTGTTACTAGTCACCCTGATCTCACCTATTAACGTGGCACTTTGGGGGCCCTGGGCTCTGTCCCCTCTCCCCCATGCTCAGGCAAATGCCCACAGGCAGAAACACAGCCAACTTCTCGGGCTCCGGCCTTGTTCGCTTCTCACATCAGTATGTTTCTTCTTCGCCGGGTCACAGACGGAACTTGAAATACTTCCACCATTTTTGCTTTTGTCCAGATTAGTCAGTCTCGAACCTCCTGTTGCAGGCAGAATAACGCGCCTGAGACGCCCACATCCTCATCTCGAGTACCTGGAAATGTTACTTTTCTTGGCAAGTGACTGCAGATGTGATAAAGGTTAAAGACAGAGATGGGAAGAACTTCCCAGCTTATCTGGGTGGGGCCCATCTAACCACACGAGTCCTCAAATGCAGACAGGCGTCCCCAGCTGTGGTCAGAGGGAGACAGATGTGACTACGGGAAAAGGGTGAGCTGCAACTCTGCCGGCTTTGAAGATGAAGGAAGGGAGCAACGATCCAAGGACTGCAAGAAGCTTCTAGAAGCTGGAAAAGGCAGGGACATGGGTTCTCTCTGGCAGCCCCCCGAAAGGAATCCAGCTGTACTGGCACCTTGATTTCAGCTCAGGGAGTCCCGTGTGGAACTTCCGTGACCTCCGGAACTGTGAGCCCGCAGGCCTCTGTGGTGGGGAGCCACTGCTTGTTCGTGAAGTTGTGGCAGATGTAGGAAACCACTCCTCCACGCTGCAGGAAACCAAAATCCAGCCTCGTCTCTCCCAATGTCACCCCTCCTCTCTGTCCAATGAGCCGTAATGAAACACTAGGTTCTCATCCCACCTTCCTCTTCCTCACCCCCATCCATTTCAGTTCATTATATTACCTTTTCTAGTGTTTAGCTTCATGCTATTAAATACACTTATACCTCTACTACTTATCAGGCTTAACGGACATTGTTTTGAATTTTACCTAGAAAAGATGAGAAAACCATTTATCCCTCCACCCCCTCCCAGCTTCCCTCTCTCTCCCAGGTCTTTCCCCAAAATTGTGCATCTACCAATCCCACTGGATGCCGGTTAACTGAGAGTCTACTGTGTGAGGTTCTGTAACCAAACCTCCACCTTGTTTATAACTTGTCCCCTCATAGATACAGGCTTAATATTTACCCCCAATCCTGGGGTAAGGCTCCCCCATTCACCTGGCTTAAGTTCGGCCTCTTGGACCACAACTGTGAGGGTACCACATGCTGAAGCTGGGAGGAGCCTGAGGGGGAGACCCCCTACCCTGGACCACAGCCTCTAACTGCTTCTCCCTGAGGGGGGAAGATAACCCTACCTTATTCCTCCCATCTTCCATAGTATAGGCCACAGACCCACCCTCCGGTTTTTATGTCCAGCACATGTATATATATTAGTACAAAGCAACAGGCACTAGGGAAGTGACAGACATGTGTCAGAGGCAGGGCTGGGGTTTGAAACCCACCCAAACGGGAAGACGATGGTGCCACCTCTGGTGGCTGCTGGGAGGTTCCGCAGGACACTGCGGGGGAGCCCGCAGCACTGTGCCAGCCGCAAGGAGGTGCCCAGTGGGTGGCCCGGGCATCATCATCTCCTCCACCCAAGGCTAGGCCACCACAGGCCTCTGCCTAACCCAGGCCCTGTCCCCTGGGCTGACAGTGCCCAGGTGGGGCAGATCTTGCTGAACACAAACAGGGGAACCCACCACTCCCTGCTCCCCGCAGGAAAGGCCAGCCACGCTGCAGAAAAGAACTTAGGTTTATTTGCAGTAAAAACCGTGGTCTGAAAAAAACCTATTGTTCAAGGTACAGTCTGATTTCTGTTTGGGGTCGCCTCCAGCTGTGGGACCCCAGGCCCCTGGCCCGCATGCATCAGGCTCCCATGTTCACAGCTCATCTCAGGCCCCGGGTCTGAAGCCCCCACCAGACAGAGGGCGTCCTGTATGGGCCAAAAACACCCGCATCCCTGCCTGCCCCGGCCCTCTGCCCCTCCTGCCTCGTGCAGTGCAAAAAAAAAAGAAAAAAAAAACATATCCATGTTTCAAAACAAACAAAACAGTCACAAAACCCAGGGTCTAAACTATTTGTTCAGTGTCCTTCATCATCATGACGTTTTTTTATGATGGCCTCAAATACACACCATTTTCTTGCTATTATAAAATCTCTTCCTCCTTATTCACAGACATAGAACAGGAGCTTTGGGTAAAATAATTACAAACTTCTTTTTCCCCTTAAAAAGCAAAGAAGCCAAAGCGAAAACAAAACAACAAACACAAGAAACAAAACCTTTCCAACAACAGTAAACAAAGAGGCCTCTGGTCATACACAAAGTGCTGGGTGCCCCCTGGTGGTAGGGACTTGGGTCTGTTCCCTCTGAGGCTGATTCTTCCCCGTGGCTCCACCATCCCCCCAAATGTGATCCTGTTCACCCTTGTTCCTCAGGCCGTTGCAGGCGGCCCTGCCTCTTCTCCTTGCACCTACCATCTCGGGCCCCTCCCCATCTCCTCCCACGCTGAGTCTGGAGGCAACAAGGGTGACCCCAGAGGAACCCCAGGGGCAGCATGGCAACCAACACACCTGCCATCAGGGCCCAGCCTCGACCTGGTCCCACTCACTCACTCAGGGCTGTACAGCTGTCCCAAGGGAAGAGGGGACACACGGCGCCCAGGTTTCACCAGTAGATTTGGCACAGAGCTCAGAGGGAGAGTGTTATGAGACCTCACACAACATCCAGGCAGAGAAAACAGGGTCTGGCCAAGCCAACCAGAGGTCAAAGGTCAGAAGTCAGGAGGGGCATGACGGGGGTGGAGCCACCCCCAAGAGCACTTATTTGGGCTGCTGAAGGAGCCCCGGGCAGGACACAAGAGACCTGCAGGGTCACCTGCATGGGAGTGGGGGTGGGGGGGTGCCCCTCCTGGAGAGGAAGGTGAGCAGCAGGGACAGAGCAGGGTTGACAACAGATGTCTCCACCTGGCAGCAGGACCGGACAGACACACGCCTCGGGTTCGGGGCGAAGACAGTACCATTGACTAGGGAGCAGGGTCGGCAACTTCCTCGTTCCTAAGGCACCCTCCAGAGAGAGGGGCCTGCCCTGGTGCCAACCGACACGAGGAGGTCGAGGGGACGCCACAGGCCCCCGGCAATGCTCTCCCGCACTCAAGCACAGCCGGGCTGCGCAGGGGCCACCGCCTCACAAGGCCCGAAGCCACCCGTGGGAGCAGCAGGAGCTAAGAGGGCTGACAGTCCAGGGGCTGAGTAGAAAGGGAGGGGCGAAGGTCCCCTCTGTGTCCCCTCCCTGGGACAGCCCCTGCTGTTCAAACCTAGGCTCCTGGATGCCGTCTCAACAAGGCAGGGGCAGCATGAGCTTTGGCCTCAGTGGCCCCCAGAGCCCTGGCTCGGAATGCTGGCGCCCCCGCCACCACCCCTTGGAGCTCTGGCGGTGGCGGCCCCAGCAGGGCTGGCCCAGAACCCCCCTATGTACAAGCAGCGAACCCGGCACAGGCCCCGAGGGCAGGCCGATGGTGAGCCGGTTCGCATCTAGGGTTCTGCACACCCTCCCCATCCCTATGGCTGTTGGAAACTGGAAGGTCAACAGGCACGTGCCCCTGAGTCCTAGAGCTGGAGACAGACTTCAGAGTGGAGCCAGCCTTCCATGAAGACCCGCAAGTCCCGCCTCTGCTCCTGCCGTCACTGCACGCCCTCCTCTTCTACGTACGTGGAAGGAAACCAGCCGATCTGAAAGAGATGGCAGGGTCACGTGACAGTGTGTGCCCATGTGTGTCAGGCTGAGGGGGAACAGAGACTATCATAGGTGGGGGGTGGGGGGATCCTTCAGAAGGCTGGAGTTAGTTCTAAGCCGGTCCTGCCCCAAGAGAAGCTAAGAGCCTGGGAACCATGGCCCAGGAGTAGGTGTGACCCGGAAACGCACGAGCCCTGAGCAGTTTCAATCTGCTCCCTCCCTAGCTGACACCCAGGAAAAACATCCCGCTGGAGGAGAGGCCTCTCATCCACAGCCCGTGGTGCTTTGTACACAGCTCAGCATTCAGTCGGGACCATGTGACAGACACTAAGAGAACATGCAAACAGAAACCCACCTCCAGCCTCCCGCTCACCCAGACGCTGCAGTCAACTGTCAGGAACATAGACAACTCTCACTTGTACGTGTCAGAAAGCGGACAAAAAGGCAGACAACTGTATCAGAGAACTGAATTCAGAAACCAAACAGGAATCCTAGAAATGGAAGTGTAATGACTGAAATGAAAACTCCAGTGGAAGGACTGACAGCAGACTGGGCAGAGCAGAAGAGACTAACACACCGAAAAACAGGCCGAGGGCAGGGACTAGGGGCAAAGCCAGAGTGGATGGACAAGGACAGCAGGGCGGAGCTCCATGGGCCTAACAGCCGTGGGGCTGGAGCCCAAGAAGACGGGGCAGAGACACCATCGGAAGAAATCCCCCAAACCGACGAAGGGCATCGCCACGGACCAAACGATTCCTACAAATCTCAAGAGGAAGGACCACCGAGAAAACCCCAGCTAGGCACCGCACAGTACAACCGAGGAAAACCAGACCGCTTTTTACGTGTGGACCACCGGGGAGCAGTGTAGACACTTTCTAGAAAGGAGCAACATTAAGAACATTGACTAACTTTTCTACAGAAATGTTGGAAGCCAGGTAACAATGGAATGACATCATCAAGGTGATGAAATAAAATAAAACGTGTGACAGCCTAGAATTCTATGGCCAGTGAAAATACCCTTCAAGTATGAACTCAATCCCACTGCTCCCCAAAAGGGAAGCAGGTCGCGGTGAAGTGACTGACTGCTGGGGGAGGGCAGGGACAGGGTGAGTGCCCTCCCACCTCGTCGGGATGCCAACGGGGCCTTGGAATACGGCCCCCAGGTGGGAGCCCAGCCAGGATGCCCGCAAAGACCGCCTGAGTACGTGCAAGTGACAAAGGCTGTAGACAAAACCTGTCCCTTGCAGCGGCCACAAAGGAGCACAGACCAGGACCTGGCACATACGCAGGCTCAGACGGGCCTGGGTCAGATCTGACCCGGGAAGCCAGTGGCTCAGTGGGTGCTGGCATCATTGGGGGCGGAGTTGTGCCATGCTGCCAGCCGGGTCCTAGGCAGAAGGCCCAGCTCTGCGTGGGGGTGGGGTGGGGGGCGGGGCCAGTCCCACTCACCCGTCCATTCGTCTCGCCCCTCCACCAGCCCTGGTCCCCGCCGATGCGGCTATATATCTTCACCACGTCACCTTCCCGCAGCGACAGCTCCCGCATGTCCCGAGCAGCGAAGTTGTACCTGGCCACAGCCGTGCCGATGACACGGGGCGTGAACACTATTGGGGGGACGGGCGTCACACAGCTACCTGGGGCGGCCCAGCTGGGTCTCTGCCCCAGTGCTCAGCCCAGGGCCCAGGGGGGAAGACAGACGGGGCCCCAGTTCCAGGACCCTTCATTCCTCTGTGGAGGCACAAACTATGGCACAAGCTCTACCCGAGTGCCCTCATGAAGGGGGTCAGAGGGGTCACTGCCCGTGCTCTGACCATCCAGCTCCTGCCAGGCTGTCCCACGTCCCTGGTGTGCAGGTATCACATGGCCAGTGCATGGCTGAGTGACAGCTGCCCAGCTCCCCACCTTCACTCTGAGAGTCTAGAATGGAACCCCAGGGCATGGTGCCCAACTTCCTTCGTGACCCCAGTTCCAGACCCCCAAACCAACTGGAAACCCAGCTGGACCAGCTCAGCCCAGGAGTCCCTATAGACAGGTGACAATGACCATGACGCAGGGGGAAACACACACACAGGGCTCTGACTCCGGTAACAGAGGCCCATGCCGTCAGGGTCAACAGATCCCCACCTCCCTGCACGCAAGTCCCACACCTCCTATCACTGCAGAGGGGGGCCCGCCCAGCTCTGCTCCCACCCTCACCCAGACCAGAGGTGACACTCATGCTGAGCAAAGAGGGACAATGGCTGACAAGCTGGGGAGTGGCCACAGGGGTGAGTGTGGCAGAGCTGGGACAGCAGTGAGGAGGGCAGCGCCACGCCTGACCGTGTCCTCAGGTGCCAGCAACAGCCCACCCACCTGCTGAGCCACTTCCTGCCCCGCCCACGCCCCTCGGCCCCCCGGCCGCTGGCTGCAGGCAGCTGTGGACACCTTCAGGCAGGGGCTGGGCTGTGGGCCAGCGGGCAGCCCCGTGCCAGGCCTGCCAGGCCGCGGGCAGCAGGCCGGCCCCCCACGCCCCAGGGCAGCGGTACCTGACCAGAAGGGAGCGGAGGAGCCCTGAGAAGCAAAGCTGAGGCCCTGAGGACTGAGAAAAGAAAAGTTGTAGGAAGCGCAGGAAGCTGCAAAGAGGCGAGAGAGACCGTGAAAGGGGGCAGAGGAGCGTCCACTCGACTCACAGGCACACACACAGGCGGCAGGGATGGGGCCCAGGCCCTGCCCAAAGGGCCGGGAAGGACAGGGGTCAGCACAGGCTCCGAGGCCCACCCAGGCACAGGAGCTGCTTGGCCACTTCTGAGCTGTCCTCACTCCACCTCTACCTGTTCCCTGGAGAGCAGAGCGGGACCACCTCCTCCCAGGGGTTGGGCCTGCCCTAGGCCTGACATGTGCCCAGAGCCCAGCCCCTTGCCCAGCACACAGTAGGTGCTCACTAAAGGCCCGTCATTCCTCGCCTGGCCTGCTCTGCCCGTGGGTCCTGAAGACTAGAAGCAGGGTGGCTCAGGGAACAGAGTCCTGGGCCCACCCTGCCCCTGATTCCAGGAGGCCCCCTGGCCTGGGCTGTGGGCCCCCGTCTGGAATCAGGGGTGCTGGGTCTGGCTCCCTCAGGGTGGAGGCCCTTGGGAGGCTGGGCACAGAGGGGTCTGAGGAGGTGGCACCTGTCCTGTTCACCCCCCATGCTCACCTCCGGGCAAAGGCACCAAGCCTCAGAGCAGTAACTCAGAGCTGGCATTCCCCACCTGTCACCTGGGGCCACCAGGGCACCCTGGCTCAGGAGGGCGATAGGCTGAGGGTCTGGGAAGGGACTCCAGGCCCAGGTCATGCAGCCCACAGAGAGCCTTCCTAAGGGGCGGGGGTGGGGAGGGCCTGGGCGGTGGGACACAAGGCGGAGTGCCCCCCCCCAGGTGGCCATGGGCCTTACCTGGGGACCGGCTGGAGGCCCTGGAGGCGGCGCGCTCCCGCGACTTGTAGGGGTACTTGAGCGTGGTGTCCAGCTGCTTGAAGCTCTCCTTGAGCGAGTGGCACTGGTAGTACTCCACCAGCTCCTGCAGGACACGCACGCTCGCGGACGCCATCCCTGCCGCGGGCCCCCTCCCCCACCGCCTCAGGTTCATGGGTGGGGGTGGGACTCCTGTCCCTGACTCCCCATGAACTCCCCTGCCAACCCCCCAGCACTTGGCCCAGGGTGGGTGGCCAGTTTCCCTACGACTTCAGATCCAGCAATTTCTCTGGCAAACGCGTCTAAAGCAGGAACTAGGCCACACTCTATATGACAGCGAAAGCGGGACTCCCCGTGTGTGCACGGCCAGGGAGATGCTTCTGGAAAGAACAGCATGTCCGGGGGACCAGGCCGTGTGGTACCAGCCAGGGGATGAGGGGGTTGGCCGATGGCAGCTGTTGGTTACAATGAAGAGCAGGCCAAAAGGAAGGGGCAGCGGCCAGGGGTTCGTTTGAAAAAGGCACACACCTAACCTTCCTTAGAGCAGGTGAGGGTGCACCCTGCAATGTAAGCCTTGGTTACTTTGCGGGCAGGAGTGGGGAGTGGATATTTTGTTTTACTTTGTGTTTTCTGTGGCTATAAGGGAACATCTCAGAGCTCAGACACTGGCCTGATGTCCTCAGTAAGCACATGGACTGCCAGTAGGGAAAGAAATAATGCATCTAATTTTACCATCAATCATCTGAAGGACTACGCTGTTACCTGCATTTGGCTGGGCTGGGAACGTGGGGGGAGAGGGGGGAAGCAGATGGGGAAGGGGCCGGCTGGGGAGTGGGCTGCCCTCCCCCACGTGTGAGAACGGAGCTTCGCTGGGCTCCGTCCGGTAGGAGTGCTGGCAGAACGGCTGCTACGATGCCGGTGGCCAGGGTGGGCTGGGCCCTCACCCCGCCCTGTTCACCAGTCAACCCACCTGGCCCATTGGCAGGATTGGGGCACAGTCTTGACTCAGGGGCTGTGAAGAGGCCCTAACTGTCCCAAGGTTCTCTACAAACCTATTTCCTTGGCTCCTTCCCACACTGGAAAGACTCACTTTCCCCCCCAGGAAGTGACCCCAGGCCATCTCTAGGGGGTCCCCTGGTCTGCAGGGAGCCCCTCAGGGCCAGGCCGCAGGAGCCCGGATCCCGTACCAAGAGGCTTTCAAACTTCTTGGCTTCTGTGATGTGGATCCAGCTGTCCTTCTCCACCACCTTGATGTGCTTCACCTCGTCGTTGAACCTGAGCAAAGGGCACAGGCCTTGGTCACCACTAGGTCACTATGAAGGCCAGGCAGCCCGTTCCCTGGGGGCCAGGCCTGCTCCATGTTCATAGGAGCAAAGGCCCTGCCCTCAGCTCACAGCCAGCCCCCACTCCTACGGCCACTCCGTTCCGGCCGCCCCCAGCCTGGGCCCGGCTTCTACTGCTTATTTATCCAGCTGCCGGTCTGCCCTGCGGACTCCTGGGTCAGCCTGCAAGGCCTCAGGCCCCGAGGCCCCACACCTCTGGTCCTTCCAGACGCCTCCTGACTCAGGGTTCTGCTCGCTTTCTTCTCTGCACTGGACACAGCCCCCGCCGCCCCTTCCCCATGGCCTGGTGAAGCCCTCACTGATTGGTTTGTAAGCCAAAGGTCTGACCAGAAGCCCCAGCCGTCCAGAGGCCTGGTCACAGGCCCTGCCCTGCCCAGCACCCACCCAGCAAGACCACAGGTGGTCTTCCCTGAACACAGGCCACCTGCTTGGGGGTCTGGACCCCATCAAGGTGATGGCAGACCTCTACTGACTGGCCTGTGGCCTATCAGCCTGGCCCAAGCCTCCTGTCCAATGGGTATTTTATGCCAATGGTGACCAACCACCAATCAGATGCTGTCACTTGAAGAAGTGACAGCAGACCCATGAGGGGCAGTTTCTGGGCAGGGGGATACCCAGACTGAAAGCCATTGTCTGAAGAGGCAAGATGGCACAGTGTAACCTTCCCACGCTCTCCAAGGCCCACCTGCAGGGGCTGCTGGGAAGGCCCTGACCTCAGTGTCCCTGCCCCGCTCTGGTGCCTCAGCGCATCTGTCCCTACAACCACGCCCACGGGGCAGCTGTGGGCTGATGGAGGCTGGGTTGTTCACGCAGGCCCAGGCCAGCTATGCTGTGTAGCCCCAGGGATGCCCTGTCATCTCAAAAGTGTCCTGGGTGACACATTCCATGGCCACCCCCAAGCCAACAAGCCTGGAGGGGACATGAGCTCTGAGATCCAGAGCAGCCCTGGGGGAAGGGTCCCCTGGGCCCCCGTGTCACACGTACTTGATGCTTATGGCGAACCGCTCTGCCTCGGCCGGCCGCTCCCTGATCAGGTAGGTCCCGCTGGCGTGGGATTTGAGCAGGTTGTCCGTCTGCTGCCTCTCCATGTTGCCTGCAAACCTGGGGGTGGGGGTGGGGTTGTGGTGGAAATGAAGGTTGTACCAGTGACAAGCCTGTGACGGCATCCAGCCCTGGGCCAAGAGCTCTGATCTGCATAATATATGATTTGGAAATGAGGTGGGTGCAGTCCAGTGGAGACTGAGGGGGAGGGGGGGTGGCAGGGGGGGCATCTGCCTGTGAGCCCACAGGGGGGTACAGAAAAGATCATGGAGGAGATAAGGACCCCAAACCTTGGCCAGTCCACTGGGTATGAGGGGTCCCACTCTACAGAACCCGGGGCCTGCAAGAGATGTTCAATGTCACCCAGACATCAGCTTGGATTTCTCTTCTAAGTGTTCACCATTTATTATAAAAAGCAGCAATTACACCTGCTCCCATGTGGGACTTTAGTTTTTCCTTGTAACACACTGACACCACCAGCACCTCCATTAATGAGCTTTGGACAGACTGACAGAAGCCTGTCCTGCCATCCCTGCTGAGATGAAGTCCCCTCCCCGAAACAAGGCCTGTTCCCCTCTGCTCCTCCCTGCCCGGCTGTACAACCAGGAGGGACTCCACGTTAGGAATTTTAACTTGTGTGCTACCTCGTCAAGTGACAGTCACAGCTCCGCCCTTCCCGTGGATGAGACTAAGTGTGAGCAAAGGACTTCTGTGAACAGATCTGGGCTCTCAGGGGGACACGGTGGGGCCTCTGGGCCACGGGGCCAGGGACACTGGGGTGCAGGCAGGTTGCACTGCTGGGCACAGGGGTGGCGTCAGAGGTGAACCCCAAACCATAAACCACGGGAGAACCTCCAGGGGAGGGTGTCACCACACTTAACCTGACCAAGACTATGGGCAGCACAGGGGGCCATTCTCCAAGGCAGCCTGGGGACCCAACAGGCATAGCGGTAACAGCTGCCCCCCAAGGCCGGCCTCTGTGACTCATACCTACAACAGCCACCTTCCTGCGTTCATTAACCTAAGCAGCCTCACTGCGATCGTGCAACTGCGTGAGTAAACACGTGGTTATAAACCTGACCTTCAATATGCCCCTTTCATGCATTTTATATGATGAATCTCAATTAAAATTGTGTAAAAAAAAGGGCTTCATTCTCCGAAATGCCTGAACCTAACGATCACTCTGGTAAAGGGGAAGCAGCCGCCTGGGTGGGAAGGCCATCCCCTCAGGCTCCTGAGAATTTGGGGTGGAGGAAGGAGAAGGGGGCTGGGCTCGGTGAGACCCCAGACGCGGCTGCTCACAGGGTGGGTTGTGGGACAACACCCCCCAGCCAGGGGCCAGCGCACCACTCACCAGGGGTAGGCAGTGTAGTCGATCTCCCGGGACGGCGGCCGGCCCAGGGGCGGCTGGCAAAAGAGAACGTTCAGGTCAATGTCCCCACAGGGGCCATCCAGAGCAGGAACAAGAGGGGGCACATCAGCAATGACAAGACTCAGAGTCCCCAGAGCTTGGAGGAAGGCCACTGGCCTGTAGTCCGTTCACAACAGCAGCAGAGGTGGCATTTTAGGGTGTTTACCCCACGATGAAATGTGGTCCCCCACTGGCCGAGTCCTTCAAGCCAGAGGGCACCTCCGCCCCGGGGCCCCCACCCTGGGTGCAGCCCCTGCTCCGTGGCCAGCCGACAACCGCTAGGAGCAAGCACGCCCTGAGCGCGGAGACGGCCCTCAGCGCCCCGCAGCCCAGCCACGGCGCCCTGGGAGCTGCCGGGCCAGCGCTCACCCTTCCATCCACGGGGCAGGGCTTCACAGACACGCTCGGAAAGTAGCCTGACTTCCGGGTTTGCACCAGGCGACCCTGGAAGGGGACAGATGTCAGGGCCAACGGGGGGTTGGCCCGTGGCAGCGGGAGCTGGGGGTGGCAGGTCAGTGTGCAAGCAGTGCGGACAGGGTAAGGGCAGTTCCCGAGAAGCGTGTGACGGCTTCATCTCCCTGTGACCTCAGATGGCCTCATCACCATTTGGGGCAGGAAGGTGAGGCACATCCCCATTTCACAGGTGAGAAAACTGAGGCCTGGAGAAGCTCAGTGACAGCCCAGCCTACGGATGTAGAAATCTGTGCTTCTGCCCCGGGGGGGCGAGAGGGGAGAGAGAGCCAGGCCTCCACCTTCCAGGACCCAAGACCCACCTCCCACCACTGAGACTCAGGGTCCCCTCTCAGCAGCTCAATCACATCGCCCGTCTGGAACGTCAGCACCGGCTTCCCGGGGGGAGTGGGGTTGCCGTGGTAATTCTGCACCGCCACCATCCTGGGACCTGTGGAGGACAGGGTAGGAGGGGATGGCTCTGTGTTCGTCCAGGCAGCAGCCTGCCTTGTCGTTGACCTCGGCCTCCCTGGCCTCCTCAGACCCCTGGGAGCACTGGATGAGAGGACAGGCGGCCCCTCCTTTTCTTCCCTAAAGACTCCCGTGTCTCTCTGCTACACCTATTTATGTGGCTGCCAGACCCAGAGAGTCATGGTGGAAATAGAGACTTATTATTAATTGGCACTTCACACGCTTTCTTCCAAACACCCTTCAAACCTGTGACCAAGTTGGCCACATGCGGCGGGGTATGGGGTGCCCTCGTGTTAGAGAGGCAGCCAGGGGTCCATCGGGCCCAGGGACCTGCCAGGGCCACACAGCTGGTCCCAGGCAGCCCTGAGGCTGAAACGGGGGTCCTGGCTGAGGCCCTCAAGGTCATGCAGGCTGCTCCTAGATGGAGCCCTGCTCTGGCCCAGCCACCCCGTGGGCCAGGCCTGGTCCCACACTGGTGTCCTAGCGACAGCAGCGTGGCTTGGGGCTTTGTTTTTCCATGACTCAGCTTAGACTACTTGTCACTGCTTGGATGGCACTGGAATTTCACAGAACACGATGCTTTCAATTCCCCACATTTAAAAGCCACGTTCCGAAGACACAACACAGAGTGGGGGAAGGAGGAGGCGGGAAACCAGCAGTGACAGCATGCCCCTCTGCTCAGCACCTCCGGGCTGAGAGGAAACGGACAGACATGAAGGGAAAGGGGGCTGTGGGGCCTGGGGACAGCATTGGTGGGAGGCTGAAGCCGAGAAGGCTGGCAAAGCTGGCGGTCACTGTGACCAGGTCCAGGCTCAGCTCCCAAGGTGACCGCTGCCACAGCTGATAGCTGAGAGGGCCCAAGTCCCCAGACTCACCTGGTCCTGCTCCAGAGGCGTCCTGTGAGGGCAAGGATAGACGACAGTGAGGATGAACGGTGGCCCCAGCATCCGACACCCCCGCCTCCCACGCCCCCAGACAGAAAGGTCAAAGCAGAAACAAGGGGAGGACAGGGACACACCCTGGATTCCCACAGGCATCTGTGACACTTGCCCTAGGTGACATACCCATTCACCTGTGCACCCTCCACAGCCCTGGGACATCCATCCCCTTCCCTCTCCCCTCCTTTACCATCAACTCCCACCTCCTCCAGGAAGCCTGCCCTGACCACCCCTGCTCTGAGCCTGGGGTGTCTCTGCCCGGGACGTGTCCTGCTGCATGTGACTGGGTGCTGTATGTCTTCCATGAGGGCATCTTCACACCCCAAACAGGGCCTAGTAAGTGCCCTTCAAGTGGTTAATGTGACTGGATCCCACAGCTAGGGAAAGACACCATGTCCACACTCCATAAGTCACTCCAGGGACTTAACCCCCAAGTCAGCTAAACAGAGGGCTCTAAGCCACATCAAGATGGGATGAGGGCAGGCAGGCAGATGCATGTCACAAAGCAGGGTGGTGGCCCCCGGGGACCCCAGGATCACAGTGGCTGATTCAGCTCTGGGCACCTGGGCACATGGGGTGCAGGGCAGGGCAGCGGAAGGGAGCAGTTGGGCGGACTCACCAGGTCTGCAGGGGAACCTGAAAAGGAAGCACATTAGGCCTTAGAGGGCAAGCCACCAGCAGCAAGGGCCACATGGCTCTCGCCCATACGACGTGCTTCAGAGTGAGTGAGGCCGTCGGGTCAGACATGGGTTCTGGTCACGCACAGCTGGTGACTATGAAAGTCGCTCAGCCACCTCTGATGGCACATCAGAGCTCTGGCTTAGGGTCCACGGGAGAACACAGACCTGGCAGCACTCCGGTTTCCTGCGTGGCCAGCTCTGCTTCAGCAGCAGCAGCTGCCAGGTCGCAGGGTGAAACCTGGGCTCAAAGCGGAGGTTTCCACAAGTGATTAGTGATGCCTATCGTGGGCCAGTGACAAGGAGGGATTGGTACCCACACTACCTACGTGACATCCACATCTTAGACACACAGTCCAGGATGCTCACGGGCATGGGCGGATGGAGGGCAAATGTTCTGAAGATTCTTTCCTCCTGGCCGGGGATGCCCTCAAGGGAGGACGCAGGGCTGGGCCACAGCCACCCGCATGCTGGCTGCCCCCTCACCAGGGGACAAAGCAAGGACCCCACAGCAAACGTGCATGGCTGACGTGACCTCATCTAACACTCACAGCTGCAGACGCCTTTGGGCAGACACGTGTGTCAGACAGACCCTGCAGAGCAGAGGTTACAGGCTTGGAGGGGCCCAGGTGGGGAGGCCCAGGCACTGGGGTTCCCAGAGAGGCTCTGGGGGACAGCCTGGCCCTGGGGGCAGCACAGTTCAGCTACCTTGGCTTGGATCACCGGCAGAGCCCAGAAGTGGAGCTGCCTGGAGCTCAAGCCCAGAATGAAAGCTGAGAGCAAGGGATGGGAGAAGAAGCAGCTTGGAACTCTCCAGAGAAAAAACGCGCCTAGGGCAAGACCAAGTCCCCAACACAGGAATACAAAAGGGAACCACGCACATGCCCTTGGGGGAACCAGGCTTGTTAAAATAAAGCCAGGTGCCCACAGGGGCTTTCCTGACGGAGGGCGCTCACGATGACTGGCTTTCAAGAGGTATGAAGTTGCCCATCTGCTAAGATCCCAGTTGCATAATGAAAAACGCAAAGACATCAAGTGACTTTGTGGGTAGGCGTGTGCATGCACAAAAAGAAAGGAAGGGTGTGTGTGGCCAACAGCCATGTCTTCAGCTCCTTTGCTCTCTCTACGTGTTCTACACTTCCTATCGGAGATGGCATCTAATAATCGGGGACATAACCCGGAAACACCATTAAAAAAAAATAAAGAACAAAATATTGCCGTTAGTTATTTCTTAATAAGCTCACGAGCAATTTTAATTTTCTTCTTAATTTCATTTCTTCTTATTTTTCTCCTCTGAATGTTTGATAAGTGCGGTACTTTTAGGATCAGGACAAACCATGCCAAGACGTGGTCTAGTGGACCCGTGTGAGGCACGTGGGGCCTCAGAGGGCAGCAGCGAGGGGCAAAGCTAGCAGCGGCGTGGGGCCCGTGGGGCCAGTGGGCGCCCGCGTCTTCTGGCCGGGAGGAGACTGGAAGGGCTGCTGGGCCCTGACGCGCCAGGAGTGGGCTGCGTGGGGCCTGTGGTGAGCACGAGGGGTGTGAACCTGTCGGAGCCTCCTCCCTGATTCAGGTGCTGGGCCAGCGTGCACCGTAATGGGAAACCCACCTCTATTCTTGGCAGTGGTGTCATGAGATGACAGGCAGGCCTGACATGTTTTTCTATCTACCTGGAGAGAACGGGCCCCCTCTCCGTGAACCACAGCGCTGTCTCACAGGGTGTGGGGGGCTCTGGGTCACCCGCATGATGCACGGGGGCAGAGCAGACCCTTGGCAGGTGTCCCTGTCCCTGAAGCTTACGCTTCAGAATGAATCCTGGGGGTGGGGGTCATCCCCACCAGACCCAGTGCTCAGCCAGCCTCTGGCTGAGGCAGCAGCTCTGAAACCTTCCAGAACCATCTTAGGCTTTTCGGCTGCCCGGCCAGGTGCTGTAGGCTGGACTCCCCATTCCCAAGGTATCCTCCAAACCCAGACATTTCAGAGGAGCCTGGGTACCAGCCGCAGGCTCCTGTCTGACAAACGGGCAGGAGACGGGAGCACTGTAAGTGCCATGCACGTGTGTGCGTGCACGGGAACCATCCACTATCGGCTGCAGCTAAAGAGGGCCGGCCTGTCTGAGGCAGGAGAACCGGGAGAGGGGTCTCTCTGTAATCAGGAACCTCCACGCAGCTGACGAGTGTTCTGTGCCCATTCGGGAAGAGATTCCAGAACTTTACAACTGGAATAGACGGGACACACGGAAGAGGCAGGGAAAAGCCCTGGAGCATGGCCGTTAGGAGGGAGAGTTTGGCATGGAACCTCACCCTATGTGGCCCCATGACACTGTGTGACCTGGGACAGGTGTCCTCCCCTCTCTGAACCTTGGTTTCCTGATCTGGTTCCTGTCTCAGAAAGTCACCACGGCAGGAAAGGAGAATGTGCAAACACAGCCAGGGCAGGGAGGGTGGCAAAAGGTGGCTGTGACGATGGGACCCCCGGCTGGGGACCGCTGTGAGGCCTGAGGACCAGCTCCCGGGGCTTGTGTCCTGTGGGTTGGGCGGGCAGTACTCACTGATCTTGCAGGGAGGTGTCACTTCCAGACACTCCTTATGCGCGCCGACGCCACACTTGGTGCACAGGTACCCCTGGTAGAAGGTGCCCCTGCACCAGGGAGGGCCAAGGTGAGGTGGGCACTGCCCTGGCTGTGGGCAGGCCAAAGACCACCAGGCCCACCTTGCTACCTACCCCACAGGGCGCCCGTCCCTCCAAACCCGAGGCCCCCACCCTAACATGCAGCCTGTGTGTCTCTCCCCAAACACAGCCCTGGCCGTGCTCCGCCACCCCCCGCAGTGGCTGTGGGCATCCACAGGGACAGCCACCTCCCCTCCCAGTTGGGTCTGATGCCGAAGGGGCCCAGCCCAAGGCTGGCGGAGTGGGGTGGTCAGCACCCATGGGGGCACAAGGCACATGCAGCACTAGCTCCCTCGGGGGCCGGGGGTGTGGAACAGATGCAGCTGAGCAGGAAGCCCCTCACCTGAGGAACATCCTGCAGGCCTTGCAGTTGGTGGTCTTGTCAAACGTGTACATCTGGAAGCTGTGGTGGTTGGCATTGGCCTTGTCAGGCTTGATGTTTGACCTGATGGAGGGAAAGGAGGCGTCAGGCTCCCTGAGCCCCAAACCAGCCGGGCTCAGGAAAGGGCGGGGCAGGGCATGGGAGGCCAGGACTCTACACCCCAACTAGAATGGGGCGTGGGGGAATGTCTGGGCGGTGGTGATGGGTGTGCCCTGACAACGGTGTGGGGTGTGCACAGGCACAGGCACTTGTCAAGGCTCAGCAGACGTGCCCTGAGGACGTCACAGTGTGCAAGCCAAAAGCAAAAGCTAAGCGGTGAACTTGAGTTCACGAAAGGCACCACAAAGTGTTCAGGGGAGCGTGCACTGGCGCCTGCAATCCATTGAGGGATCAGCCGTGCCAGATGGCACAGAGGCCGGGTCGGGTGGGACATGACAAAGACAGCAGGGCAAGACGCTAACGGTGGGATCCAGGGTGTTCGCCTAACAGTCTTCCAACGTTGGTGAACACGCGTAAGTTTTCATAAGAGAATGTCGGGAAGAAAATTACAACCCCTGGAAAGCCGATGGCCCACCACCTGGCTGCCATCTACTCTGACACGTTCTGGCCATAATCCCACTTGACCCTCCCCAAGTCCCATAACCCGGGCCCTCCTTGCACCTCCATTTCACAGGAGGAAAAGGCCAGGGAGGTGAGGGCACTGGCCCGGAGGCCCAGGCCTCCTGACTACAGTGCCAGGACACAAGGACCCTGCCACTCTGGCCTCAGGTCTGAACTGTCTGGGGACCCCACTGAGCACCTTTCTCTGTAGGACACATTGGGGCTCCTCCTAGATTTCAGGGATAAACAGCTCCATGGCTTCAGAGAGGTGACAACCCAGGTCACTGTGAGTCCATATGGCACCAGGGACATCCTAGGACAGGCTGTGGAGGGAGGGAGGGCCCTCTTGCCCGAGAAGCTTGTAAAGTAGCTAAGATGACACCACGGTGGTGATGGGGTAATGGAGTCCCCCACCTCTGGGTATTGGACCCAGCCCTCGTGTGAGCAAGGCCTCCGCCTGGGGCTTCCAACCCGCACGGCTGCCGTCCGCGGACTCACATGGCCATCTCAAACTGCTCCATCCACTTCCTCTTCATGTCTTCCGTCTTGCAGAAGAACTGGAAGCCCTGCTTGCCTTGTAGGTGAATTAGGTAGAAGCCGTAGGACCACTGCGGGAGCAAACAAACATGCCTGCAACTGACTGGTAGGGCTGCAGGCATGCTGCCAGGTGGACTTGCACACTCGTGACCATGCCTGTGTGCACGTATGTGTGCATGTACATGTGCATATGTACAGTGCACTCATATGTATGCCTGTGCCTGCCTGCATGTGCATGTACACGTGTACAGCGCACTTATCTGTACCTGTGTACACGCATGTACATGTGTATAGAGCTCATGTGTTTTGTCTGTGTGTGCACTATGTACAGTGCACACACATGTATGTACATGTGTGGTGCACTCCTGTGTATGCATGTGCCTTGTCTGCACGTGCGCATGTGCATGTGTGTGTGTGTGCAGTGCATTTGTATATACATGTGTCCGCACACATGTGTATGTGTGAGCATGTGCAAACTCCTCTAACAAGATGTCCTGGGACCCCCCTCCAAGGTGCATCCTTAAGTGAATGCCACTGGTTCAGCCAGGACAGTCCCTAATGATTGAGTGGGTGCCCAAGGAACCCATGTTCAGAAATGCGCCCAGGGCCCTCCCAAGACACTGGCCCACTCACTTTCACCTCCTAAATGCGATGCTAACGAAACTCATTTCTCTGACGTAAAACAACAGGAAACAATAAAGGCCGGGAAAGGCCATGGGGAGCCCACATGCCCCCGCCCCCCTCCCAGCCAGCACCGGGCCCGGCCATCTCCGGGGCTTTCAGGGGCCCAGGAAGAAGAGTTTGGAAAGTCTGAGCTGACGTGTTAAAAAAGATGGAGGGAAAAAGTAAGGAAAGGAGGAGGAAGGAAGGGAGGGAGAGGAGGAGAGAAAAGGCAGAGGTGACACAAAGTGGAACGCCATGGGGCCCGTGACCTCTAGGCAATGGGGGAGGTGGGGCCTGCACTCTGCACCCTCTCGTAACAGGCAACTCTGTGACCATGCACACGTCATCATCCGCATGAAGAAACCAGCAGAGGAAGAAGGAAGAAGACAGCCGGGAGCCGGCCCTGCTCAGGCCCACCGGGGCCCCCAGGACCCCACTCCCGGCTCAGGGAGGAGGTGCCGGCACCGTCCTGAGGGGAGGAAAGGGGCTGGTGAGACGAGGGCGCCAGGTGCTTACCATTTTCCCGTGAGACTAGGAAGCATGAGGAGAGGAGAGGAAAAGGGGAGACGAGGTCATTACGAGACTCGGCCCTGCCCTGCGGTCGGCACTGCAACCCAGGACACTGACCACTACCAGGTGCCCTGGGAGGGGACAACGGGGGGCCTGCCTCCCAGAGGGGAAGCTGCCAGTTTTCAGGGTTGCGTCTTCAGTCCAAAGCCTGGGCAGTGGCCTCAGGTCACCACCTCACGGGGGGCGGGCGGCAGGTGTTTGTTTAGGACATGAGGGTTCAGTGAGTCACCCCCCATAGCTCTTTCTAGAGGTACCTGCATTCTATACTGTATGTTCCAAAGTCCAGGGCCTGGGATTTTTAGCACACTGTCTCCCAGCCCCCACACCTAGCCCAAGGCTGCACACAGTAGGTACTCAAGCTCTTGGTGAAGAAGCCTCTGGAAGCAGGGCTGAATCGGAGAGGGTGGCAGCTCCAACCCCTAGCCATGGCCCCACCCCCTATAGCTACAGCCCCACCCCCAGCAGCCATGGCCCCACCCCCAGCAGCCATGGCCCCACCCCCAGCAGCCATAGCCCCACCCCCAGCAGCCATGGCCCACTGCTGGACATCAGTCTATCAAGCCACAGAGAGGTGCCCCCAGAGCCCTCCTTCAAAGAGGACAGGAGTGGGAAGGGGCAGAAAGGCCTGCCTGCTGCAGGGGGCAATACGGGCTGCAGTGAGGTGGCCAAGGTCTAAGGCCTGGGGCTGAGCCCCTCTGCTCAGTCTCCTCAGTGGGGAGCTGTGACCCCACCTGTGCCCACTCCCAGAAAAGAGTCACAGACAAAAGGCTGGAGAAGTGCTAGGCCCACTCAGCACAGGCTTGCCTTCTGCAGACGTCAGCACCAACAGGCTGATGGGAAGATGAGGCCCTGTCCCCACTACAGCCCCCCTGTGTGGGTCAAGGCTGACCTCCACTCGTCCCAAGGCCACCCCATGACTGCTCCCTCAGCGGGAGCATCACACCTGCCCTTGCCTGGTGTGGCCCAGCCTCAGACAGCCCGCCGCCCCACCAGGAAGCCCGGGACCCACCTTCTTGATGTCCTTGTTGTTCATGGGGTCGTCGGTCATCTTGTGGAAGAGCAGCTCAATGATCTCCTTCAGCTCGTAGCTGTAGCCCCTCCTCTTGCAGACAATGACCACCTTGTCAAACAGGAACAAGTACCTGGCCCAACAGCACAGCCAGGGGCCCGTCAGCACGGCGCGCTGTGCTCGAGGGCCATGGGCCAGCCGCATGCCCCTGGGGTGGGCAGCAGGAGTGCTGCTCCCCCTGTGAGCCCAAGTCCAGCCCTCTGCCTCCCGCTAATGCTGACCTAGCCAGGTCTCGGCTGCTCAGATACAACTCCTCCAGGAAGCCCTCCTTGCCTGCTACCCCCATGGCCCGAGGGGCATCTAAGCACCATCCCTCAGTACACAGAGAGCCCTGTGGGGGCTGGGCTTGTATCTGCTATGACCTCAGCCACGGCCCCAGGCCTTGCACACAGTAGAAATGAACAACCTCGACCATACCAGCTCAGCCAGAGCCATCCTGTCACCTGCCGGGGCACTCCCTCTGTCATCTGGAGGCCATTCTGTCTGTCCAGCTCCAGGGAGCCTATGAGCACGCCGCCCAGGGCTTCTGGCTGCCCCCCCGCCCAGCCCAGTGCCGGCCACGGGCAGTGCAGCCCCACGGCGTGGCAGCCGCTGCCTGACGTGGCTCACCAGCGCTCTTGCCGAGGAGGAAGGAAGCAATTAAAACGGAGCAACACAAAGCTGAGCGGGCAGGCAGCTCTCCCCACAAGAAAAGCTGTTTCCAGACGTGCGGGGAGCAGGGGCCTAGACACGGGACACAGCAACCCGGGCCGCCGCTCCGCTCACCTGTCTTGCTTGGTGTGGTTGACGATGGACCGGACCTTCAGCTCGCCGTCGATCTTTGGCCTCCCGAATTCCTCCAGCTTCACTTGCTGGAAAGATAGGGCAAGGCCGTCAGCCCCGCTGCCCCAGCACCTCCACCAAGGAAGGGCAAGTGGGCACACACCTAAGGGGGCATTTCCGCAGAACCCAATGGAGGAAACCAAGTGGATGAGCCCATGGATCCTGACGGTGCTTAGAACAAGGGGGGGAGGGGGCACAGAAGACGGGGAGGAACTGGGGGCTCCTGCCCCCTTCTGCCCCACCGAGGACCCCCAGCAGTTCCTCAGGAACAAAGGGCGATTCATGGCAGCACAATGTTCACAGGCCGCTGCGGTGTGGTGCCCAGAGCAGGGCCATGGTAGGAAAAGCCAGCCGCCCAGCCCTGAGGAACCAAATAAAGGGAACAAAGAGGCTTATCAGATGCAGGGGGGGCGGGCAGGGCGCGGGTCCTGCCAGCAGCTCAGCTGCACAGGAAGGGGTTTCCGGAGGGGGCCTGCTCTAGCTTGCTGAGATTTCTTTTTCATTCTCCGTTTGGTTTGTCTCAGCTACTCTGCGTGGGTGCAGAGAGAGAGTTTCTTGGCTCACTCCTGCGTGGTCCAGGCGGACAGGAGAGGCAGTAGGGCAGGCTCCAAAACGAAGGAGGCCGTGCCCGTGAGGCGCTACGCCGAATCCGCTCTTAGCATCTTCTCCTGAGCCCCTGAACTTTCTGGAAGCTGCTGGGGCAGGACCCAGAGCACTGCTTTGGTGTCGCACAAGGAGGGCTGAGCACCTAGCTTGACGACTCTTTCCAGGCCTCCCTGCATCACCTCTAAAGTGACAGAACAAAAGCGCCACCTCCACCTGGGCGGTGGGGCTCGGGAGAAAGCGCAGGGCTAAGCGCCGCCTGGCCCGCAGCAACGCTCCGGGCCTGTCCACCACCGCCACTGGAGTGTTGTTATTTCGGGATCAAGTATTTCTCATACGTAAAAACGTTCTTAAAATTCCCCCCAGTGTCTTCGTGCCACAAAAGCCATGCTTTTCCATCAGCCGGGCCCCGCCAGGCACTGACCACGGCCGGCAGTCCAGTGCACGTCCGTCCCCCACCCTTGGGGGTGGGGGTCCTAACGCTGCCTGGGAACGCCTTTCTTCTTCCACTTCACCGCACATCACAAGCGTTCTCCAGGCCACCTGTTTACAGAGGCCTCTGGGAGCTTCCTTTGCAAGAACTTCTGTGTTGGTTTGACCTTGAGACTCACCAGGACCTGGCCACGTCAGGGACCAAAGAGTGACAATGTCTGGGTGTCAGCCAGCAGTTCTCAACCAGGGATGAGAACATCTGGTGACGTTTAAAGATATATTTGGTCAGCATCACATGGGCCCCCCAAGGGTGGGGGTGCCGCCGGCAGAGAACAGGGGTGCTGCAATGCACAGGACAGACTCCACAGCAGAGAATGCCAGGGCCCCAAATGTCAACAGAGCCAAGGTGGAGAAACCTGGGTGTAAAGCTGCGGCAGGACTGGTGATGCTGCTGGCACATTGGGGCGGTGTTTGTGCTGGCATGACCCAGCTTCCCTCCCTGTGCCCCAAGGAAGAGCCTCTGATGGACCAGGCTGGGAAGAGGGTCCCATGAAGTATGAGCCCAACCTGATGGAGACCGAGGGGGAAGGGGACCCAAGGGCAGCTCCTGGGCAGGGTAGACACCCTACTGTGCCTACTAGGGTCGGGGAGATGAGGACGGACCAGAAGGAGTTTCATGTGCCCTGGGGGCCAACGTCTCCTCGTAGGCCCAAGACAGTCCTCAGTCCAGGCCGAGGAGGGGGGTGGTCAGTACCGCTGCTCCCCTCAGCCCTGCCCCTCTGCAATCGGCAGCCTGTGAGAGCCGGGCCCTCAGCACAGATGCACTGGCTCCCACGACCTGGCCATACAGAGCATGCGCTCACGTTTCTGGCGATTGAATACTGAGCTCACGAGAGTAATTTTTTAAATATGAATACTCGTATGTGGTCATAACTCGTCTTCAGTCTTTGGCGATCAGCCACACTTACCAAGTTCTCTATAGAACTCTGAAATTCGCTGATTTTCTTTAGGGTCTCTTTGTCCCGTTTAACTTCGTTTATATACATTGCCAAGTCCTTGAAAACAATAGAGGTGGGCAGGAATTAGTAGGCAGGTGCTGGGGGGGGGGCAAAAGGCAGGGGGCTCAGCCTCCAACCCTTGTCAGGATACCTATCCACCCAGGGCTGGGCATTTTCAAAGCACCTTCAACCGTCTGCCAGAGGTGGCTGGACAGCCCTCAAAATGACAAGAGAGTGAGAAGTGTCTCCCCATTTGACAAATGAAGACACTAAGGCAGAAAAGATAAGACGAACCCAAAACCATACTCCAATCTGTGAACCAAGAACCCCAAACTGCTGATCTCCTTCTAGGTTAGAGAAGAAAAACATCTGACTAGACTTGGCCCAATGGCTCCTCAGCTGTGGGAAGTGGATACCCCACAGGCCAGCAGCTGGGAGCCTCAGCAGCACTTGGGGAACCCCGCCGGCTTGCCCAGGTGTCCACACACTGCAGCCTCTGCTGGCCACCAGGGGGCAGTGCCTGCTGCAATCCAGAGGGCAGGTGGCTGGGCTGCCACTCTGGGTGGGCTGCCTTTGGGGGCCTGGCAGCGGCCACGCTTGCCGGAATTTGGGACATCATGGTAAACAGTGTGCAGGGGAGGGGCCCGCTCCTGACTCAGGGGCAGTGGGCAGCACAGGCCAGATGGCCCAGACTGAGTCCAGCTGGAAACTGGTGCTGGTCTTGGTGGACAGTGGGGAAAGCAGGAGGAGGGGAGGCACTGGGGAGTCACTGGGGGCCAGGTGAGGTTAGGGACCAGGCACTTGGGGTGAGCACCTAGCCCGTAGCCCCTCCACCGGCCCCCCTCTGTCCTTGGGTGGGTCTCCCCCACCGGTCCTGCCCCCTACTCTATTGCTTGCTGTCCCAGAAAATCTATCTTTACAGTGACAGTGCAAGACCTTAGTTCAATTCTAGTCCAAGAATACAGGCTTCATAAGTTCAGGCCCAGGCTGGCCTGTCCACACCCCTGCCTCAGTTTACCCACCTACCTGCATGGCTTCCAGTGCTTCTTTCAGCTGCTGCCTTTCCGGCCTGTCAGTGGAATGGCTCAGAAGTTCCTGGAGGTGTGAGAAGAGAGTTGGGGGTCACCTCTCGGGGGTCCTGGCCTCTGCCCTCGTCCCCACTGGGCACAGAATGTGTGCAGAGCAAGGCCCTCTGGACAGAGCCCCACCTGCTGGCCCAGCCAGGGTCTGCTTCAGCTGCCCAGCTCCGGCAGACAGAAAGCGAGGCCCCCCCTAGACTGCACACTGCCTTGAGAAAGGGGTGTCGCTAAGTCTCGTGGGTCGTGGCAGGGACATGGGGCTGCACAAAGCAACAGCTGACTGGCTGATTCACAGGAGAGCCACACTCAGCACCCTGCCGAAATCGCTCCCTCCCCTCGGTCTGTCTGTCTGGGACCTCTGCTTTCCACTTATGCCATGGCCACCAGGAAGCTCGGAGGCCAGGCTAAGGACCAACCATGGGAGTCCTCTTATTCCTGGTCTGAGGATGCTTTCCTGCCTGTTTTTTCTGCTCTTAACCATTTTAATCAAAATTTTCCCTTGTATTTTTACTGTGATAAACATTCCATATACGTACATATACTGAGTAGTTCCCAGCATCTATTGGCACAGTTTCTATGCACTAAGCACAGGCTGTTAGTTTGCCTGCTTGTTTCTACTTGGTCCTGGCCTGTCTGCGGTTCTCCATCCCAGGCCCTCGGAGGCTGTGGGGCCCCATCCAGCCTGGGTGGAGGCCAAGCGGGGTCTCACCTTCAGGAGGAGGTGATACTTCAGCACCCTCTGCATGGGCACCACCAACAGATCCTGCAGCTTAAACTTCCCATCCTGGACCTTCAGCGTGCATTCCTGGGTGTCAGAGGGCAGTGAGTTGATGAAGAGGGAACTTGCCTGGGGACACTGGACCCCAACACCCAGACCCCAGCCTGGGGGGAGGGGGCAGGTCGAAGGCTGGAACTGGGGCCCAGGTGTCTGGTCCTCCCTGGCCCGGCTCCTAGAACCCTTCCCAAACCAGGTGTGGTCCAGCCACCTCTCATAGCTTCAGGGAAGCCAGCTCACTAAGGGGGCCTCCCGCAGGACTCAGGCCCCCCCCCCCCACACACACACACGCACTGGTTGCCTGGACACATAGAGGCATCCTGGGTATCCAAGGGGCAGCCCCAGCCCTGCTAGAACAAAGGGGCCCAGCACCAGGACCCACTCTGAAAATGGGGAGCCCCAGCCTACAGAGTAGGCCAGCCAACCCCACTGCAAGGAGCAAGGAGAGGGGCCTGGGGAGGGCTCACGCAGGTGACCCGGCGTGCCAGAGGCTGGCCTTGAGCCTGGGGTGAGGACAGGGCAGTGGTGGGAGGCTCCCAGCAAATGTCTATCACCTGGGACTCTTATGGGGTCCGCACAGGCAGGGTCAGGGGTCAGTGACAGTGCCTTGCAGAGCTAGATCTGGTCCTTGGGGCTGGGGTGGTGACCCCTACCTGCCCACTCCCCACCCCAGCTAAGGAGAAAAAACCACCTGCTAAAAACATCTTTGAAATGTCACATCATTACGCCTGTCCCCGCCTTTCCACAAAATGGACAAGTAAAAGGCCAGCGAGCTGCAACCTCAGATGGATGGGCTGGGAATCGGCCTGGAGTCCCTGTTACCTCAACTTTCAGTCTGAAGTCCTCCCGGCTGGCAAGGAGCTGGTTCAGCGTGTTCTGGGCATGTTCCATGTGGCTGCAGTACTCCCCGTAGATCAGGAGCCTGGCGGTGCACACACACACACATGCATATGCACACGCACACAGGCTTAGGAAGCCGCCACGGCTGCCGGGAGCCTGTCTAGCCTCACAGCGGTCGTAAGTGCACAGCAAATGGGTCTCCCGACAGCTCCTCATGCACTAACTCGTTTAACGATTTTGTTCTTTCCGTGCGGCTGCCTTCTCCCCTCCCAGGAACACCGCCAGGCTAGAAGGAGGGCCCCCTTCTGTGGTTCTATTCCAGGTCAGGACTGGGTTGGAGATGCAGTTCTCACCACCCCCACAACCTGTCCCTGAAAAGGGACAAACCCCACAAGAGGAGAAGCCCCTCACCTTTCCAGGGCTAGGGGGCCCCAGGACAGCCAAGCACCGTTGTGCAACCCCCAGCCCAGGCCCCTCCGCCCACACAGCCACAGCCGCACTTTACTGGGCGCAGGGCAGTCATGTCAGCGACACAGGCCCAGCCTCAGTTTACCCTCACAGCAGGGAAGTGACCTCAGCTCTGGGGACACCAGAGCCTGGGCTCTCAGCCATGTCCTCCAGCCCACGAGCCCCTGAAGCTCCTCACTCAGACCTGCACAGGGTGGGTTCTGTCAGCAGCAGCTGCTGCTACATGCCACCTCTGAACACAGGCACAGTGCCCAGGGGGCAGACTCTCCCAGGTGCCTGATTCTACTGCAGGTGCATTGTGATGGCAACCCCCAGGACCCTCAGGCACAGAGGTCAAGGGAACTGCTGGGGCCCCTGGGGGGCCACCTCTGCTGGCTGGGGTGGCGGGAGGGTGGGCCACTTCCTGGGTTTACAAGTGAAAATGGGTCCAGAGGGGCACAGCCACCTGCCTTGGCCAGCACACAGCAAGACACTTGCACTAGGAGGAAGTCACCCCTCCAGCTCTGCCCCGACCCAGGCTACTGAGTCCCCATAGACAGGGGTGGAGGGGGCGGCAAGGCTGCCACTCACCTCTCCTTGAACTCGAGAAAGACTTTGGCCAGAGTGCTGCCTCCTGCCATCATGGACAAGTCGATGGCCCTCAGGAAGCTGTGATGCACCTTAATTAGGTCCTGGGGTGGAAACACAATTGGCGCGTGAACAGGCTGGGAGGGCACCCGTGCTCCTAATCGCTTTCTTTTCAAGCCTTGTACTTCAGTTAAGGACTTTTGTGGCTCGGTGCTGGGCATGTGTTCCCACATAAATGCCAGGCGTCATCCAGTTAGGAGGTGCTACGGTGATGGACACACAGTCTGCGGGGGGCATCCACAGCCCGCATCCGCCTGTACAGACACGAGTGGCTGACCCAGGGCAGGCTCTGGTGCCGGGATGGAACAGTGGCAGCCCGGGCTGCTGGGCTCTAAGGGATGCAGTCTCTCCATGGCACAGATGGGGCCTCAGCCCCGGGGAGGGGTGTGTCCAGACATTTCAGAGCAGACAAGTGACTGGCAGGTGACACGCTGGGGCTACGCATGTCCCCCATCCAGGTTACTGGTCAGTCCCTGGCCGTTCATGCAGGCCACTGCTCACAGCAGTTAGAATTCTAGGTCAGAGGCACAGAGAGCAGGGAGCTCTGGGGCTTGGTCAGCTGAGCTGATGAGGGTCAAGGGCCGAGGGAATGGGTCAGAACATCCCGTAGCCATCAGGCGGAGTGGAGGGAACCCACCCGTGTGCAGCTTCTGTGGCCTCACACCCCCAGCCCTGCCGTAAGCACCCGCTTCAGCCAGGGCCAGCCACCCCCCTGGCGGGGACACCGCCCTCGAGGTGGAGCGGCCCCGAGGCTGCACGTGGAGAGCGGGGCGGGCCCTACCTCCAGGTTGATGAAGACGGTAGCCATGTCTGCCGGGCTCAGCACCAGCCTCAGGGGGGCCATGTAGTTCTGGAAGAGAGAGCCTAGCGCTGCCACCTCAGCTGGAGGCAGCCAGCCACCCTCCAAGCCACAGCACGGGCCGGAGGAGCTGATACGCTGGCCAAGGTCAGGGGCTCCCTGTGGGCAGCCACACAGGCCTGGCACTGGCCAAGGCTCAGTGCTCAGGAGAGAGCACTCTAGGGAGGCCCCTGGATGGCTAGAGGCCACACAGTGACCTAAGCACCGAAGGATGCATGTAGGCATCCCCACCATGGCAGCAAAAGAACAGCCAGGAGGGTTCTAACTTAAACACAGTGTTTTTTCCACTCCAGTAAGCTTTGGCAGTTGGCAATGAGAATGTCCAAGTGACAGGGAAATGCCACTGAGCCAGTGCACAAAGGAAAGAGGGAAGCCCCGCCCACCTTGTCGATGTCCTCCAGGGTGCGGTAGTACTTGGCCTCGGTCTCCTGGATCTCTAGCAAGCAGCAGCTCCTCTTGTCATCCTCGGTCATGCCCATTTTCTAGAGGATGGACACGTGATGTAAGCCAGGAGCCCCGCCAGGCCTGCTGCCAGCAGGCTGCTCAAGCTTGGCCACGGGGTCACCGAGTGTGAAACGGCAGGGCCAGAAGGGAGACAGGAGGGTCGCAAGCCCTTCCCCTCCCTTTTGCAGATGAGGAAACTGAGGCATAAAGAGGGGATGTGGCTTGAACCTAGGAACTTATGACAATGGAGGCTTCCAGACCAGGGTGAGGCCTCCCAAAGCCACCTCCTCCAGCATCTACAGCAGGTGTGACATGCTTAAAACCTCTACTGTGTGCATCACTTCCTTGCAGGATTGGACTTTGCAAGTGGCCACCAGAGCCCTGAGACAACAGCCCACTGACGGGGGCCTCTGGCGGGGCAGGGGGGCTATTTGGGCGTAGTTACTCCTGAGTCCTTCCAGGCTGAGCCACAGCTGCCTGGAAGTGAGGGTCTGGGAAAATGGAGCTGGGACATGTAACATGACATTTTAACTCACATCTGCCCTAACGCCATCCTCTTCCCCCTTCAAAAAATGACCCTGCTTGAGCCTGTGGGGACCACAGCTCTCCAAAGAAACACGGGGCACATGCCCCAGGGGCCGGCTCAGCAGCAGCCCTCCAAGGCTCCTTCCCAGGCCCAAGCCCTGCCCAGCCCAGAAGCTAGTTACTCCAAAGACATCATGGGGATGCTGGGGGTCCACAATCCCCCTAAAACTGTGTAACGATGGTGCCTGACAGTGGCTCCCTAGGGACAGGGGTCTGAGATATTTTCAAAGAGGTCTGAGACCCCCCAGAGAGGCAGAGAAAGACCATGCTGGGAGCGCGTGCTGGGCTCCAGTGCCACTTACCTGCATGTACCTAATCTGAAAGCATGAAACAAAGATGGAGAAACAAATGATGGAAAAAAACAATTAGCAGTGTCCGCTTGTTATTCAAGCTGTGTGTGGGGAGTCCAGCCCCCTGCGCATGTACACAACAGCCACCAAGGTCACATTGCAGCCCTGTGCCTGCCGATGTTGGCTGGGTGGGGAGGGACCACATGGGACCAAGCATGTCACCAGCCTTCCCCACATCTGGAGTCTGAGAGTGGTATCTGCCGTCCTCTGGCTTCATCTTCCTTCGGACAAGTCCCACCCCCCATTACACCCCACTTAGACTGTTCAGAGGACTGCAGACGTGACAGGAGATGAAATAAAACCAGCCGTCTCATCTCAGAGGACGTGGCAGGAGGCCCACCCTGCCTGGCACAACAGGGCAGCCTGTGAGCACCAGCGCCTGGCATCAGGACACTGTGCCCAGCGGGGCAGACGAAGCACCAGCTGGTCCCCAAGACAGGCTGCATCTGCCCCAGCCTCTGCAGGTCCTGCCACGTGCACTTCAGGACCAGGGACAGCAGCGATATCTGGCGCGTGCCTACTCCCTCTGCAGGCCAGGCACAGATGGGGGTCTCTCAGAAGCTTGGAGGGCCCGGGGGTGGGGGATCCCCCAGATAACCACAGGCCACTGCACACACATGCTCTCGCCTTACTCAGAGGACACCCAGCTTCCAAAGGGCTTGGGAGCGAGGGGACCCCAATCCCAGCTCGCTGACAAATCTAGAAGACAAATCTGAAAGCCAATCTTTTCGGCCAGCTGGGGGCAGGTGAGCCCGGGACCTCCCGCAGCAGGGCAATGGCTGTGCCTTCCTGTCCCCAACAGACTTCCCTGGAAGGTTCAGAAACACAGCTGCCCCACTGCAGGGCTGCCCAGGGGAGGGCTGCATCGCCCCAGGCAGACCTGGGGTCACAGACCCACAGCTGACTCTTGCAGCAAGACCCCTGGTAACGGTGGGGATGGA
Source organism: Craseonycteris thonglongyai (assembly GCA_004027555.1). Classification (NCBI taxonomy): domain Eukaryota; kingdom Metazoa; phylum Chordata; class Mammalia; order Chiroptera; family Craseonycteridae; genus Craseonycteris; species Craseonycteris thonglongyai. The sequence continues at coordinate 88,510 of PVKE010000506.1, read as the reverse complement.
AACCCACCTTTAGACCCTTCAGGGGCAAAATGCGGAACAGGTTCGGGGGCTGTGAGAGCCACTGCAGGCGTGCCCGCGTCTCCCAGCGTGATGATGTGGAGGCAGCAGGTGCCACCCAGGAGGGAAAGGCCAGTTTCAAAGGCCTCACGGGGAGCTGCCCCCCACCGTTTTGTTTCTCCACCACCAGCTGGTTACTCGGCACTGAAATTTCCTTTTTGAGAACTTCCCTCCCATTTCTTCGGTGAAAGCAAATGGCATCAAAAGCCTCCACAGCTGCCAAGTGGCACCGTGCCCACCCCCCCGAGTTTGGGGGCCCAAGGGGACTGTGGCCCGCTCCACCGGGTCCCCATCTTCCTGGCCCAGCCTGGCAGGACCCCCACCTTCTGCCCAGCAGCGGCTGGCAGTAAGCCTGCACTGCAGCCAACTGGCGTCTGAGAGATTACGAGCTAAGGCCTGCTCAGAGCTGAGCACCCCCAGCCGAGAAGCCGCGCAGCTGGCTAATTGGGCCAGAGGGGCCCGCCGCGCTCTGCACAAAGGGCTGGCGCGCGGCGTGCTGTGTGACACGGGCGCCGAGCTACTATTTTAAGGCTCCCTGGACAGGAAAGACGGAGAGCCCTGCAGCACAGCCTTCGAGGAGAATGCCATGGCAACGTGTCCTGGAAGGTGGCAAGGGCTGCGTGTCACAGCCTGGTCTTAGCGCAGTGCATAGGAAAGAAGGGCCCGAGGAAGGGGAGCGTGGGGGCTGCTTCTGGACCCCCCTGCACGCGCAGCTCCCCCTCAGCGGTGCAGACGTTGGGGTCAGCTCAGAGGTTTCCATGGAAGGGTCTGCTCCACTGAGTGTCACGGTCCCTGTGGGCGCGGGCGCGGGAGGGCACAGCGGGCAGCTCACCATGGGCTGCTGCACCTCCACCTTGATGATGTCCTCGTAGATGTCGTCCCCTTCATCCTCACACGGGACGCAGTCGTAGATGTCCTCCCCCAGGTCATGCTCGCTGCACAGGAGGGAAGCGGTCAAAGGGAAGGAGCAAGTGAATGAAGGGACACAGCCCAAGGGGCCCTCGCAGAGAGGGGAGGTGGTCAGGGCCACCGTGAGCTCCACCCACTTGGCTCCAGTCTCCTGGTCTATAGAATGGTGTGTGGCACCTGCCCCCAGGTGTCTGAGTTTAAATCAGGCAGCCTGGAGAGCACTGCTATGCTTCCAGAAGGACCTACCATGATACCGCCCCAACTTCTCCCGCCCTTTAGTAAATGCTGGGACACACCAGAGGCCCAGGGGAGACACTTGGCCGCACCCAGAGTCTGCTCAGCTAGTCTATGGAGTGCCCGGCTCTGGGGCCTGCGCTCCTGCCTCCAGGCCAAACACCCTTCCTCCTGGCCTACACTGAGCGCTTCTCTCAGCCCAGGGTCTGTCTCCCCAGTGTGAAGGTCAAGGTGCAGAGCTCACATCTTCCCTACCGGGGGTAAGGAAACAGAGCGGACAGGAACACGCAGTTTGTGATGTGCCTTCACGAACGAGCATCAAGGAAATGACCGCTTAGCTCCCAACTCAATAGGCCTTGACTCAACTCCAAGTCACGGCCCTCGCCCTGCACGACTCGGGTGGGGGGACACCTCCTCCATGAGGCCTCCTGGGACCCCTGCCCAGTCTCAATCCGGGACTCTCCAGGAGCTCTTGTACTAAGTGCAGCCTGCCCGCTGCAGCTCCTGTTGCTTTATTGAAGTGATTGGGGTGGGCCTGTCTCTTCCCCGGACAAAACCCAAGCTCTTAACCCCTTGTTATCATCACACCCAACACACAGTAGGTGCTCAGCAAACCTTCACAGAACTGGCACGCGAGCCAATCCAACCACCCACCAGTTCCCACGAGACAGGACAAGCCCCCTGCGGGTCACTCTGGCCAGCTCCTCATTCTGCCGGGGGGTCCCTCTCAGGCCAGCGCTCCCTGGAGGCCCATGCCTGCCCCGCGTGCCCGTGACCCACTCTGTGTGAGGACACCCCTCATAGCCTCATTGGTAAGCGATGCTGAGGGCCTGCCAAGATCTCAGGGGTCTTGGGGAACATCTTCCTGTCCTGCTGTCCCCCACTCAGGGACACTGGCCACCACCACGCCTTCAGTCGCTCAGGACTTGCTGACAGGCCAGGCTCCGCAGTCGGCTCTCAGGGGGTGCAGAGAAATACTAGATACACTGATTGTGGGGTGAGGCCAACACCAGCTATGGCAGCAACCCAAAGGCAGAGGCGGTATTTTTAAGGAGGGAGCCAGCAGTGAAGGCTGGAAGAGGTCCAGAAGTAGGCTGACCAGACGTCCCGCTCTGAATGTGACAGATGGTGCATATGGTCGGCCTAGTCTCGCTGGGCTAAATTCAAGGTGTCAGCAGGCTGACCATTTGTACTGTGCGAAACGGGACAGGACTGTTGTTTTCTGTCACATTTCAAATAGGACGTCTGGTCGGCCTGTCCAGAAGCTCCTGGACAGTGGGGACTCGAGAGACCCTAGAAGGTCCCAGCAGACTACGGGGCCCTAGGCATCTGGGTACCTCCCTTCCTTTGTGGAAGGGCTTCTGTCATTTCTGAAGTTACTGCCTGTCTTACTGAACTCTAGGAGTTCTGCATATCTTCTGCATTTAAGTCCTTTGTCAGACATGTTCTGTGAACTTCGTCCCAGCCTCCGGTTCTGGCTACTTATCTTCTTAACAGTGTCTTTTGATAAGAGGATTCATTTTTAATTTTAGTGAAGTCTTATTCATCAAATGTTTCGTGCATGGTGTCTTGACTTTGTCCCGTGTCCCTGAGAAAGGCTTGTGTCTTATGTAAAGAAATCTTTACTTTCTTCCAGGTTACAAAAACCTTTTTCCCTACATTTTCCTCTAAGAGCTATTCAGTTTCAGTGTTGATGTTTAGGCCTCTGATCCGTCTCAAATTAATTTTTGTGTATGGTGTGAGGTAGCAATTGAGTTTCATTTTTTTCCCCACAGGGATATCCAGGTTTCAGAACAATTTGTTGAAAACTTTTTCCCACCAGGCAGCTCAAATCCCTCTGACATAAACCAAATGACCACAAAAGTGTGGGTCTATTTTGGAATTCTCTAATCTATTCCACCCACCTATTCATCTATTCTTATGCCTGTACCACTCTGTCTTGATGAGTTTTATAGAAAGTCTTGAAATCAGGTAATTTAAATCCTCTAGCTTTGTTCTTTTATAAGATGTTTAGGCTATTCTAGGCCCTTCAAGGTTCCATATAAACTTTCCAGTTTCAATTAACAAAAAGAGTCTGTTGGGATCATAATAGAAACTGTATTAAACCTGTTTAATTTGGGGAAAACTGACATCTTAACCATAATCACCTTCCATTCCAAGAACAGAGTATATACTCTCATTTATTTAGGTCTTCTTTCATCTCTCTCAGCACTACTTTGTAGTTTTAGCATAGAGGTTTTGGCATTTAGGAAGTTTAGGGTCACTATTGTTACAATATTATTCTGCCTCCTTTGGAGATTCCAATTACGACTTTGTTAGACCACTTGATATTGTCTCACATGTCTGAGGCCTTGTTTCTATTTTTCAATCTTCTTTTCTCTCCATTTTATTTAGAGCAATGGTATCCAACCTTGTGGCTTCCCTGGGTCACACTGGAAAGAGAAATGTCTGGGCCACACATAAAACACACTCACACTAACGATAGCTGATGAGCTAAAAATATAATCACAGAAAAATCTCTTCATGTTTTAAGAGAGTTTGTAGATTTGTGTTGGGCTACATTCAAAGCCATCCTGGGCCGCATTCAGCCCGCAGGTCACGGGTTGGACAAACTTAGTTTAGAGTGTGCAACTTGCAGTAGACAATCTTCAAGCTCAATGACACTTCTGTCTGCCACCAGCAATCTTCTGTTAGGTTAGGCTGACCCAGGGACTGTTCATTCAGGCATCATGCTTTAGAGTGTTTGGATTTCCACTCGGCCCCTGTTTTTATACTTCCTATTTCTCTGTGGAGGCTCCCCATCTGTTCATTCATTTGGCACATATTTTCCTCTAACCATATTTATAAAAGCTGCTAATTGTAACATCTCAGTCATCTCAAGTTTGGTTGCTAGGAAATCCATTTTTTCCTGAATGTAACTCACTTTTCCCTATTTCTGTTGCAAGTTTGATGATTTTTTTTTTAATTGGCTCTGAACATTATGAATGATATGATACATTATAGAGACTAGATCCCATTATTTCTTCAGAAGAGATAATATTTGTTCTAACTCACAGTTAACTTCATTGGACTCAGAAAATGGGCAGTAAGAGAAGCCGGAATGGCTCAGTGGGTTAAGCGCTCACTTTGCAGCCCCGGGGCCCGAGGATCGAATCCTGGCCCCGGCCCGTGCAGACCCATATGCTGAACTAGGGAGTGCCCTCAGTTCAGTTCTCACTGGGATGAGACCCCGGCCCAGTTCCTGCCCTGTGCAGCCCTGCACAGAAAAGCATCATTGGGAAAACCAATGGTGTACAACTATGGAGACTGCTCTGGGCCCTCCCCCTTCTCTCTCTGTCTCTGTCAAAAACAATAAAAATAAATCTTTAAAAAACGAAAAGAAAGTGGGCGGCAGCTGAAATGGCTGTTAAGTTCAGTTTCCAGCTGCTGAATTTCTGCTGGAAACCTTATGATGCTTCCTGTGTATTTAATGGTCAGCCACGGCCTTAGGTAGATTACTAGATTCTGGGAACTCCTGCTCTCTGGGGGCCTCTCCATACTGGCATTTCCCCTGCTAACTTCCAGGCTGCTCAGCCAGCCTCGAGTCCTTTCCCCTGATGCGTCCAAAGAGCGTGGCTGTGTGAGTGGACTGGGAGTGCCCTCAGGCAAAAGGCCCCCAACTCTCCAGTCCCATCCACAGTGAGCACCTCCAGAAGAAACCGTGAGGTCCTGCAAGCAGAGTGAGACGGCACAGTCCCTCCCTCCTCTCTGCTCACAGAAGGAACAATACCCCAAGACTGAGACAATGGGCACACATCAAGGATGGTTACCCCAACGCATGCCCCATATCCAGCATGGTTACTCCAACACATGTCTCAGCTTGCTTTTCTTCCTCAAAATAAAGACAAGGAAGATTCATCCTATGGGACCACTCCCACTCACCTCTTCCACATCAGGGCACTGAGGTTAAGAACAGGCCGCCAGAAACACGAGAGGGACAGCCATGTCCTAGCATCTTAACTTGGGACAGAAAAATCTCAACGATGCATCACCATCCCTTCTCTCTATTCTGCACAATGTCCACTCCCCGAAACCTGCTGAAGACTGGGGAGGCGACTCGACAGAGTCCTGCCTGCAACGGCGTCCATCTCCTCCCTTCCGAGGGCTCTCATCACGGCGCCATAAGAGCCCCCAGAAAAAAAAAAAAAGAAAGAAATAATAAATAAAGAAAAAAAGAAAGAAAAAAAAAGAGCCCCCAGGCCCACCTCCTACATTCACGGTGCTTCTCATTGGTGGAAACGCTCTTCCAGCCGTCGTCCAGTTCAGGTCAACCAGCACAAGCAAATACAAGTTCATGCACATTGAGATTACAAAGCAGTAGCAGTAAAACTTCACTTAGTGCATGTTCCAAGGTAGGGAAGAAAGGGAAATAAAAGAAACAGCAAAGAAGTATCTTTTAAATTAAAATTATGAAAGTAAAACCAAGCTATTTGTTAAACTCAGCGATGAAAATAAAAATACAATCAGATTTGATTGGTTACGCCAGCACTATATCCTAAGACCAATTCTGTGCTGGTAACTTGTTGGATCCAAGGACAGAGATGACAAAGGTACTAACTCTGTGTCAGGTGAAGAGACGGACAAGGCAGCAGTCACGTCTGAGACACAGATGCTTCTAGGACATAGGAGTGCCGCTTGCGTGGGGTGACAAGCTCTGGCTCCCAACAGTTCTGTTCCTTTGGCCAGCATGGCACAGACATTCTATCGTCACCTTGCTTTTTAACAAAGGCATCACCTCCAAACGTGAGTGTCCTGAGCAAGGAAGAGGACAGATGACAAGTCTCAGGCCTCTGCTAAAGCAGATTCGTTTCTGCAGTGACCAGAGGGGCCCCATGCATCTGACAGCCATGGCTGTTGGGCAGGAGGAAGAGCAAATGCCAGGTGTGGGGGGAGGGGTGCATAACGAGGTCCCCAGTGTCTGACGTGTCCCGGAGTACAGTGCAATGACCGGGAGGTGGATGCAGCCATGTGACGATCCTGGCCCCTGTTTCCTCCTGTAATACGAGCTCAGTGACTGTGTGCTCCGCCCCTCACCACCTCTGCACATGGTGTAGGGGAGAGGCAAGGCTGCCACACTGCCCATCTGGACCCGGTGCACTTAACCCAATGCCCAGCCCAACCTCCCAGTCCTTGCAAGGACCCCAAGGCCCTGTAAAATCCAAAGTGCCTCTGGTATCACCCCAGTTCCATCGTGCTGTCTAGCTTTCACATGGTAGGCTGTCTGGTTGGACCCTGATTCCATTCACACCAGCCTCTTGGGCCAGCAAAGACTCTTGTGGAGGCTCCAAGTCACCAGAGGCTACATCTCATGGCAACACTCAACATCTCTGCTACAATGGGTACGTAACTGTGCCCGGTCAGCGCTGGACCACAGGGCTGGCAAGTCCCCACTGCCTTCTAGATCAGGACAGGGGGCCCGTAGGAACTGGCCTCTCCCGCCAATGGCCCTTAGGGGGAAGCAGTCAGCGAGTACAAGAAGGAGACTGAGCCCAGCAGGTGTCTGTCTGGCTCCATGACTCTGGGCCAGACACCCTAAGCCTCAGTTTCCCCATCTGCAAAGTGAGATTAACACCAAGCCCCTGGTAAGGTCACTGAAGGATCAGTCACGATGTAAATGACCGGCATAGGCCTTACACAGACGTGCCCAGTAAGCGGTGAGTTGCCTGAGACCCTAGAAGGTGAATCAGTCACCCATGTAAACGGAGGAATCCTGGACCAAGGCAGGCATGCAGACAGACATCCAGACACAGACGAGCCTCTGGGCCCACGCTATGGTCCCCAGTCCCCAGCCCCCACCGACGTTCCGGGACAGTGACCCTGCTCTCCTATCTCACCCATCCGCTCCTGCTGCTTCCCGGCAGGCAGCTGCACTGACAGATGCTAAATCCTGGCAATTATTTTAGTTCTCACAATGGCCCGAGATCCTCCAGGGGGGGCCTGAGCATAGCCTGCTGCCCTCCAGAGAGGCAGAAGCCTGTCCCCACCCCTACCCGGGACCCTGAGGCCCCTGACCCCAGCAGCCTCGTCTGCCCCCCAGCCCCCGATATTGTTACAGAAAGTCAGCTGCTCAGAGAGCCCTGCCACTGCCCCCGGCATGCCTGTGTGTTTACGGTGGACATAAAACATTGGTACTGACGGCACTGGTGTCCGGTCTGGCCCCGGGCTGTCAGACGCTGAGAAGCAGGACACCAAAGGACAATTAACTTGTTAGTAGGACACCCAATCGGACATTTCCTGACCTCAGTCTACACCATTTGGTGGGGGCAACAGGAGGGGGCTCTCGAGGACCCCAAAAAGCAGGCTGTGGTCTGCATGTGGGGACAGATGAACAGGCAGACAGACAAGCAGCTGCCTGCAAGTTAGGAAGCTCAGCCTCACACACCCTCGGCAGACCTTCACGCCAACCTGTGAGGGTGGGGGTCACTCTTCCTATGGGTGGGGGGAACCAGGGCCCAGAGAGCACAAGATAATCCTCCAAGCTTGCAAAGCCAAATAGAAGCACACATAGACAATAGCAGATCCCCAGAGGGATTCTAAGCCCGGGAAGAACCCCTCCCCCATCCAGGCTAGGTCACAGGCCCAAGGACATTGCCCAGGGCCACCACAGCAGATGGCTCAGCTATTTGGTCTCTCTTCTATCATGGAAAGTATGCTATGTGATCTCAGGCAAGTCACTTACCCTGAGTTTTCATTTTCTCTCCTGAAAAATGGGGGCCGGACCACCCCTGGGGTAGTGTTATTGTGAAGGCTGAGATGATGATCAAAGCCAGGCACAGGGGCTGACACTCAGGGGACCCCCTGACCTGCACCTGAGAATGCTGCTCTGTATAGGAATAACTAATGTATGTTTGGGACTTGTCCTCGGGCACTTCCTGTGTCACAGTGTGCAAGGCCCAGGTCAAGTTATCTGCCCTTTCTGTGCTGTTCCCTCAGGGACAACACCTCTGGGGGTGGGGAAGACAATGACACTGTGACAGAGATAATCCTGGAGCACTTTTGAATCCTCTGGGGAAGGGGCACTTCATTCAGCCCAGTAGGGCAAGGGGTGGGTTCCCGGAGCAGGTGACCTCTGCTCTGGGTTGTGTAGGGTGAGTGGGAGTTTGGCGATCAATACAGCAGATATTATGTACAAGACAGAATCTGTACACTGAAGTCTAGTAATCTAGCACGTTATTCATGTTACATCAATATTTCTAAAGTGCCAACGCAGGTCTGTGCTGAACATAAGGGAAACAATGTAAAAATGGGCTCCCGGAAGACAGTATCAGGAGAGGGATGCGGAGAGGCCCTGAGGAGACAGAATGGAACCTCTCCATCCAGCCACGGCCACAGAGCCAGGGCTAGATGGTTGTTTTTAATGAAGCTGTTTCCATATAGTACGCTTTCAAACTCATGCCCTTTGAAAAAGCAGGACTTTGGGGTGAACATGAGACACCCCCAAATCCAGTTCCCTCCCAACCCAACCCAGGCCTCACACATGGGTGTCCTCCAAGCACACGGGTCTCCCTGTGACACTGAACTTCCATGGCAGGAGGCCTGAAAATAAGTGGACTCGGGGGACCTTCTAAACAAACTTTCCGTGTAGCTGGGAGAGGCAGGTGGGTGAGGACCCCGCGGTGGGGGTGGGTTCCCACCTGGATGGGGGTCACCATTGGACAGAGTGACGGCTCCGTGTCCCCTGCCTGGAAGGGAGCATTGCACATAGTGGGCTCGGTCCAGAGGCAGCTCCCCCACCCCACACCTGTGTGCCCACCTCACTCCCCAGGGACAAGAAAGGCCAAACCCCTCAAGGCGACATCAAATTGGAAATTCCTTCTCCATTTTATGCACCTTAAAAGGTTATTCCAGCAATGCTAACAGGACACATTTAAAGCTGCAATGTCATTTTACGATGCAATGAAGCACGTAGCTATCACACTTCTGGCCATGTCCCTATCACACTTCCTAATGCCTGGAAAACGCTTCAACTCCGAGGAGTGGCTCCAACGCGAGGCAGCAGGCTCCTGGATCTTAAAACCGTGCATCCTTCAGGCTGGAAGGGAACCCCCTACCACCTGGGCCAGAGCTTTCATTCCGAAGATGGGGAAACTGAGGCCTGAGTAAGAGAACACCACTGTGAGGCGTGACAGTTCCCTCTCCAGCCACGGAGACTGACTTGGAAGCAGCCTCTGCATACCTGAGCGCCCTCCGTCCCTGAAGACACCCCAGTTGGGGGTGGCAGGTGTTTCCATGTGGGTTATGCCTTCTGGGGTGGTGGAAGGTGGTCCTCACGTGAGTCCCGGGGAGTTTCAGTTTCTCGCAACCCCCGCAGCGTGTCACAAACCACGTGGCACTTCCACAACTCTGAGATAGGAGCCAGGGCTTCTGCCTGGATCTCCTGCGTCACCACAATCCCTGCCGCCTGTTCCCGGGGCTCTGGGCCCTGCCAGGCCTTTGTGAGGCTGCTCCTCAGGCTGGGGTGTCAGCCCTGCTCTCCAGCAGTTTCTGCTTGGGCTCCGAGAGCCAGCTGTCAGCTCTTCTGAGATGCCGTCCCCAAGTTCTGAGCTGGCATCCCCCCAGCCCTGCTCTGGCTCCCACTGTCCAGTGCGCATCACGCCGCTGTGTGCAAACCGCCCCTCCCTACCCTGGGCAGGGGGCTTTCGAAGGTCAGGCACCTGACCCTAGGCCCACCCAGGACTCAGGCACGTATGAGATGTGAGGAGCCACTCTCCTCCAGGCTCCTAGGAGCACCCCAGAACAAAGGGGGGTATCACAGGAAGGGAGGAGCCATTATGCAAATACAAGGTACTAATCGTTAGAGCAATTTAGAACAGGCATCTCATTTGGGGCCTAGTTTGCTTGATAAAACGTTTTTAAGTGGCCATGTTTTGTGTTAATTTTTTCAACCAGCTGCTCTATTATTTAATTGTACATAATTCAATGACCTCAAAAGTGAGCTCAGGGCCCTTGAGAACCTCATCTTACTTCAGTGTCATTCATTCAAATGTGGGGCCTCTGCTCCAGCTCCTGGAATCATGACCCCTGCTGCCCACTGAGGGGCTGTGAGCCCCCAAACGTGGTGCGTCATGGCTGTGATTACAGTCTACACGGGAGAACGTCAGTTACCTCGTTAATGATCTGTTTGTTGTGTTGATTCCGTGTCGAGCTCGACAATGTTCTATACATATTGCATTAAAAGTACATGCTTTACATTTCACTCTTTCCTTGTGGCTGCCAGAACACTTGCAATCATGCACGTGACTCGTGTGCATTTCTCCTGCACGGCGCCACCGCGGCCAGACAGAAACTGGAGAGAAAGGCCACGGTGCTGGTGCAACAGGCAGAGCGGAACCGCCGTCCTGCCCGAGCGCTCGCGGTTCCGTGCTGGGCACTGTGCTACCCACGATGCCACTGCGATCTTCCGGTTCCCGGAAGCAGGTACAGATATCGTGTCCCACATAGGGAAACCAAGGCATGGAAAGGTGGGAAACTTGCCAGGGGCCACACAAGTAGGAGATGACAGAGCGGGGGCTCCCAGGTTTGTCTGATGAGAACAAGGCCTGGAGGGAGGGGGACAGATGTCTGCACGGCCTGGAACGCCTGCTCTAAGTGGGCTGGGGGGCTGCCTTGTGGGCCGAGGCTGTGTGGCCCTGGGTTGGGGTGACACTGGAAGCTGTAAGGCCCTAGGTGCCCCAGGTAGGAATGGCCTTTCTACGGGGTATTCTGGGAGGGTTTGACACGGGAGACCCCCACCTCTCCTCCAGCATTTGCCCCTCTTACAACCCCCATGCCACCCCCACTGCCTGAGCACGGGGTCCTAAAAGCGGGGGTGGGTCTCACTCCCCTTTATATTTCCAGCCCCAGGGAACACACAGCTAATGCTCAGTAACCAGTAGGCAACAAACCAAGTGCGTACTTGATTGACTGACGGAGTGAATGGAAGCAGACATTGGGCCACTTGCTCATGGCCGCTCCTCACTGGTGTCCTAGCACCCACAGGCTCCCGCCTGGGAGATGGCAAGGTGATCATCACATCTGACACCCGGCCAAGAGCCCAAAGGGAAGGCCTGGCAGACTCTGCCCCAAACGCCTCTCCTTCACTCCCTGCCTCCCGGGTCAGATCTGGGCCACTGCCCCAGCTCCAGCCTCGATGACGACTCACAGCCACCTCCTCTCCCCCAGCAGCAGCCAGGGGAGAAATGGCATTTCTGTTTGTCTTGTAAACATAGATAATTCAGCCCGAGTCCATGGGGAAGGGTGCTGGGAAATCTTGCTTTCCAGTGAAAGGAGAAGGGGGAAAAAAGCAAGAAACATTTATTAAACTGGAGCCGCTGGGACCAAACCGCAATTTAAAGACTCAAATCCATCCCCATCTCAGAATTTATGATTAATGTCTGCAGTAACAACAGTCACGAGGAACTCATTGGATTAAAATGCTCTCTCTTAATGTTTCTGAATAATAGGGAACTGTGCGAAGCCACTCATGCCCCGGACTGGCTTCTCCATCCCAGAGGAATTCCTTACGTCCTGTTTTGGTTCAAAAGCTGTCACAGGGGAAGCTCTCTGACCACGTGGATTCGACCAGATGTCCAAGGAGCTCCATACCTCCCAATGGGGTCACAGGGACCTGGGGCCACCGTCTTCGGTGGCAGCCACTCCCACTGGCATTTCATTCACACTCACATGAGCTCAGGCTGCCAGCATGGTGCTGACATGCTTGCTGATTTCTGGATGGCTCAAATTGTTTAAATACACGGGGTTCCTGCAAAAAACATTCCAGGGCCCCACACCCTACAGGCCGCATGGATGTGAGGGTGGGCCTAAGCACGGTGCCTCCATGCTGAGGCGCACAGGCTGATTCTTACCCTCTGTGCTACGAGGTACAGGGAAAGAGATGCTCAGACTCTTCCCAAAAGGAACAGCCCTTTGTCCAGAACGAAGGGGAGTCTGCTAGCAACAGGAAGGAGGCTCCCTGTCGGCAGGTAGCCAGGATAGGGCTCCCTGCCTGGCCGGAGGGCAGTAGCCAGCCAGGTCAGGGGCCATCAGGAACCACCCCAGGGCCTGGGGAAGCCCGTCACTTCTGGGGCTCCGTCTCCCCTCCTGCAGGATGGGGCACCCCTGCCTCCTCCATCCACGGCCCTTTCCTTGAGCAGCAGGATCCTGGCCACAGCGGGCCCCACAGAGCCAGACGAGCTCCTCAGGAAGGGCCCCATCCAGGGGTCCCGTCGGGCCCTGTGGGGCCCCAGGACAGTCAGGTGAACTGGCCAGGAGGGCCAGCCAGGCCCAGGTTGCATGTGGACACCCCAAGACACTCCCCTCAGAGAAGGAAGTGACGCAGATACAAAGCATCGCAAAGAGGGGGCCACCCAGAGAAGAAAGACACCCCTGTGGTTTCAAGTGGCCTGTCTCAGCCCAGCCCTACACCCACGCTATCAAGCCACAGGGCACCCCTGAGCCCACACACTGTCTGCTACAGCCTGTGCTCTAGGGGGCCCCACTCTGGAAACACCTGCTCCCCACTTCTCTACACAGCATCTGAGCGCTTCCCTAGCCCAGCCCCCAGCCCCACCCCCAGCTCCTTCTGCAGCTTCACAAAAAAAGGCCGCCTGGCCATCTGACCTTGGGAGGATGGCTGCTCCCGTGTCACCAGCAGGTACACTGGGGGGCCCTCTAGAACGTGCAGGGGGGTGTGACGTACAGAGCTGCTTATCTGAATGAGGGCCGCACTCTGGTGTGGGGGGACCCTCACCACAACCCACCATGAGGCTGGCTCGGCCTCCAGCGGGGCCTCCATGTTTTCTCCCGCCAGCCCCCCTGTGCACACCCCCTTCTCCCGCCCGGCTCCTTACTCGGCCAGCTCCTCCAGGCTGCGGTAGACGTCGTCATCGTTTTCTGCAGTCTCCTCCGAGGGAAAAGGCCTGCGGGAGGGGAGGGGAGAGGACAGTGAGGTGGTCAGGTCTCAGGGACACCACCAGCCCCAGGCCGGGCCCCCAGCCTGTCATCCATCATGGGCCCCCTGGAATGATCGCACACAGGCCAGGTTCAAATCCCGGCCCTGCTCCTCCTCTGAGCCTGTTTGCACATCTGCGAGATGCAGGGACATGATGCCTGGGCATGGCCGGGTCAAAGGAGACAGCGCAGGCACACCAAGGCACTGAGCCTGCACCCTGGGTCTGTCACCCCTCGGTGCCATTTGGGAACTGGTATGGGGAGATCTCCATTCGCGGACTGGAGGGAGGAGGCAGGACCGCAAAGGAGACAGTGCACTCTGGTCAGAGAGATGACAGGGGTGGAACGAGGGTTCTCCATGCCCATCACCAACCCAGGGGGGCCACACAGCAGCCTCTGAATGAAACTGGCTCCCGACACCCTCTCCAGGGCTCCTGGAGAGACCCTTGCACCCCAACTGCTCCCACAGGGACCTGCAGACACAGTGCACAGCCCGCGGTCAGGCTGAACTGGCCATGCCAGGCACCGAGGCCTCCAGGAGGGAGTGGGGGAGATGCCATGAGGTGGGGGAGGCGCGTTCAAAGCAACAGGTTCAAATCAACCCACCTCTGGAGGTGAAGATGCCCCTTCATGGAACCAAGCCCCACCCTGGGGCCCAGGGGTGTGTTCTGTGGGAAGCTGGTTACTGAGGATTTGCACGGAGACCCCGCTAGGGCTTCGTTGCTCTGGGTCAGGCTGACATTTGCTCAGCAGGGCGATTCGGGGCAGGGTGTGTGCAGGCACCTGCTCCCAGTCCCAGAGCTCAGGGCCTGTGGTCCATGGGCTGGAAGCCCGGGGGCAGGGAGGGACAGGTCCCGGAGCTGAAGGCCGGCCCAGCTGTCACAGACCTGCCATGACTCTGGTGTGAGGCCCCCAGGTAGACCCACTGGAATAGTGGTCCCCATCCTCCAGTGGCTTCATGGCAGTACCCAGTGTCCAAGGAGCAGTGTGGCCGTGGCCTGGCTTGACGCCTTGGTAGGTGGGCTCCCTCCCATCACCATGACAACCGCATCCCCACTGGTCATCCACGTGGTAGGAAAGGAGAAGCCCAGTGGTGAAATTTCGGGGCACAGGGGGAACTGCAGGCTGTCACGACACACCAGCCATGGGCAGGGCGGGCCCTCACTGACCCGCACCACCTACAGCCAAGAAATCACCCCCTTCACACAGCAGAGCCGGAAGCTGACCCAGATCCTGTGTGGTGGACAGGACGCAGGCTGGGAGCCCGAGGGCCAAACGTCCCGGCCCACATCCAGTGATCACAGAAAGTGCCACAAGGCACTTGGCAAAACTTTGTCTCTTTAAAAAAGGGGAGGGGGCTGGACCTTATGTGTGTGTCTTTGTGTCTCTGTCAGCGAGGTAAAATGGTGGGACTATGGGAGACAGAGCCTGGCAGCAGGGCCACTGTCGGGTTCAGCAGCATCTCACCAGGTGTGACCAGGGGCCACGGGGCAGGAGCTGGGGGAGAAGGACCAGACCAGCATGGGGGTAGGGGGAGATGGAAGCCCAGCCCAACACCCTCTCTAGCCCCCACTTGCCAAGGGACCAGCAGCCAGGCCAACTTTAACCCTTTCCAGCCCAATGTTGGACGAGTGTACTTTTCCTCTTCCGCTCCGACAACGTCCAACATTGTAAAAAAGAAAATAAATCACCATTTATGCTTATATTATGTTTTTCTCCTTTCAAACTATAGCATAGTAATAGAAATCCACCGACCTCTTTCCCATCCAAAATAAATTGTAGTTGGGGGGGGGGGTGCGGGTTGCATAAAAATTGGATTGGAACGAGGCCTGGAGGATCCAACAGGCCCATTTAATGATTAAGTCACCTGATTCCACCTGCTAATTGGCGGGAGGCCTGGGAGAGCCAGGGCTTGGCTGAGTAAAAATGGTTCTGCTACATGGCCCCAACTGTCAAAATAAGCACACGGATCACGTTTCTTTTCTCAGCCCACCCACCACTCTGCCCAGTGCAGACCAGCCATCGCATCAGGGGCAGTGCCAGGCTGTACCACCCCACCCAGGCCCATACCCAGCTCAGTCTGCGCCCTGTGTCAGAGACGAGGGGGGCCCACACCCACCACGAAGGCCACACAGGGCTGTAGGGTCCAGGGCAGCCACAGAGACGCGGAGAGCAGCAGAAGGCTCTGGGTGGAGGGTCCTCGCCTATCTGCTCAGCAGAAAGGCCTAGGGAAACCAGGAGGGCTTCTTGAAGGAGGTGACGGGTATGCTGGCTTAGAGAACAACATCTATTTTTGAGTTCAGAGGTCTAGCCTCATAGACAGACAGGGGCTGGGACAGGCCACACAGCTCCCAAGCCCACAAGCTTGCCAACGGACCCAAGCACCCAGCCTTAGTTAACTGGTCTGTAAAATGGGGATAAACCAACCACCTGCCTCAGAGGTACACGTGAAGCTTCCTGAGAGGCAGGGTGGACGTGCTTCCCACAGGGCCTGGCTCATAAGGAGAAGAGGGGAGGGGTGACGGCGGACGTGGTCCTCATTCAGGGATAGAGAAGATGGCCCAGCAGAGTGAACGCATCCTGCACCCTGAGGGCTGAGTGGGCTGTGTGGCTGGGGCACAGCGGGAAGGAGGCTGAAGGCCAGGTGGGGCCGGGGCCAGCCCAGGTGCCACCAGCAGGATCTTAAACCAGTCAGCACAGGAGCAGAGCAGGGTTTCTGTCTCCATGGGGTGGGGGCCTGGGAGGCGGGGGCACCAAGGGGGAGCCCCTGCCACAACCCTGGCAGTGACCCTGACGGCTGCAGAGGCAGGTCCAGCAAACGTGGGGGTGAGGCAGGAAGGTGTGGCCAGTTCCTGGGCGACTGGGGGAGATGGCGATGTTACCCCAGAGCAGAAACCCGAGTGACCCCCAAATCCCAGCAAGGCTATTTCTTTTCTCACTTCGGAGGAAGACACTGGGTGTGACCTCAGGGTCAGGAAATAATAATCTGTCCCTGCCATCCCGTTGTCCAAGAAGAGGTAGGGTCTAGGGCAGCTGCTAAGGACCCGGGATGACCTTCTCAGCAGCCATGAGGCTTCAGGTATTTGTGCTTTTCCATGCGCTTCTCAGAACAGTAGCAGTTCGGAGCAGAGGCCCATGGGTCACGAGGGCCGTCCTCGCCACAAGTGGGACCCAGCCCTCACAGCCACCCTGCTGTTTCCTTCCAGCCAACCTTGGCCTCTGCCCAGGGGACACCTGCCGGGGCCATGTAGAAAATCCCCAGGGCCTGCCAGGTGCTGCCTGGACTGAAGGCTCAGACATGTCCCCCGGGGAAGGGGCAGCATCACAGAACTCGCCACAGGCTGCCACAGAGGCCTCCTGGTCTACAGCTGGACACCCTGTGCCCCCACGGCATCTCCAAGGCCCCAAACTGCTGCCCCCTAGGGCAGCTCAGAACACGGATTAGAGACCAGACCCCAGACCACTCAGGCAGCCACTGGCAGTACAGACCCTCCCCTTTCTTCCTTTTCCACATCCACATTTGTCTGCTCCCTGAAACGCCCTTTCCGGGCCCAGCGAAGGCCAGGAACAGCAGAGCAGAGCCCAAGCGGCTGCCAGCCCTGCCTCGGCTCCCTACACACAGCCCTGGGGGACAACGACACCGCAGCCTGTCTGCGCATGTCTGGGCTCAGGCATGTGAGGAGGAAAGGAACGGAAACGTCCATTTGCTGGGCAGTGTCAAGTTCACACTGCTGGCTCTGGATGGAGACCAAAGCTCACATGTTCGAAAAGCAGATCTGAGTAAATACGTGAGATCTGGGAGATAAGGTGGGCCCCTACTCAGGGTTCGGTGGAGTGGAGGGCTGGGGTTCTGTGCAAATGGGGGGAAACTGTGGAGACACAAAGCTGGAGGCTCTCTTCTTCCCTCCCCTGACTTCTTGCCCATCTGCTGGGAAATGAAGGGTCAGAATGGTGGCCTCCATCCACTGAGCCCTAAGGCCTGTGTAGAGCCTCAGTGCCTAAGGGCCCTCCCCTTGGGGATCCACCATGACAGAGGCATTAAAGCAGGGCCCGCCTGCAGCACCCCCCACCCCGGCTGTAGCAGGCATCACTAGTTGATCACAGTGTTCTCTCTGGCAGAGCTGGGATGGGTCTCACTCCAAAGACAGATCCACTGACTGGTAAGAGAGGCAGGTCAGCTCCTGGAGCACGTGGGCCAGCCCCCGCATGGCAGCACCTACTGCCCGATGGTGGGGGCAGTCTGGGGCAGCCTGCTTAAGCTTCCACCTGCTAGCTGAGGGGCAGGGATGGGGAGAGGCAGGCTCACCCAGCTTAGAGGCTATAACGGATACCCAAGCCCTGCCCTTGATTCACAAATGAGGGGCCCAGGGAAGGCCTCAGGTTTGTCCCAGTCAGTCATGACAGCCACCCCCAAGATGGGGCGACTGTCTTGTCACAAACAAGGACAGCAGGCCCGGGAGCTGCCTCCAGGAGACCAGCCAGGAAGTGGCAGAGCCAGCGTGAAGCCAGGCCCGCCCCCAAGAGGGGGATCCGGATTGGCCGCTTGGGAGCAGAAAGCTGGACCTCAGCCCTCTGGATGGCGCCAGCCCTGGGTCTGGGGCAGCCCTGGGCAGGCTGGGCTGGACGCAGGCCGGCCATTCAGGTGGCGATTGCTCACCTTGGAGCCCAGGGCCCAGTGCCCAGCCAGGCCTCTGGGCTGGGTTCCAGGCCTCGGCTTAACCGGAACCACTGGAGTCTTGCTGCTGCCCTCCTGGGAGGGGCCTGGGAGGGGACACCTGCTCCCCCCAAACCCGATCCTGGCCTGAACCCGGCCTGTCGGCAGGTGCCCAAGCTGGGGCAGGGGCCCTGTGAGTGCTCATGGAAGGGAGAGTCCAAATGTCAGAAACCCCAGCTTCTGGCAGCCACCAAGCCCACTGGTGACGAGGGCCAAAGCCAGAACAGGCCTCTGCCATGAGCAGCTCACCCCACTGGGCTGGAACCCCCAGTGCTGGGCAGGGTGGAGGCCTGCCTCGGCCTCCCTACTAGTGACCCAAAACAGATGTGGAACCTCAGCTGCCCTCAAGGTCAGCAGGCAAGGCCTGAGACCAGTGTCCCCAGCCCCCTGGGACCAGCCCTGCCAGGAACTGAAGCTGGCAGGGCCAGGAGATGCCCAGGCAGCACACCTGTGCCTGGGTCAGTTCCGGGTCCGGCTGTTCCTATGACATTTTTAATGCCCTCACATCCCTTGTGCCTACACATGGGTCCCATTGCAAAATGTAAGACTTTTCCTCCCATCTCTGAAAACGAGCCAATGCTGTTACACAGCAGCCCTGATAAAATTTTAATGGTCATGCTGCTGAGGAGACACAGCCTTGCGTTGTTTTCTTATTTTAATGAAGCCAGCTGCCCTCCCGGAGGAAAGGACAGGAGTGGAACGGGCTCTGGCCCCGATACACTCCGACATTCCTACTGCTCCCAACACTGATGCTGTGGGGACAGGGCATCCACAAATGAGGAGGCCACCGCCCTGGAGGCCACCCTGCCATTCCTGCAAACTGGAGGGGTCTCTGAACCCTACATCCCCTGCCTGCACTGGCCTCACCCTTGGCATCTCCATCTTGGCTAGCAGGAGCTGTGGAAGGACTGATCAGGGTCAGGACCCTCACCTGTCCCTGCCCCAGAGCTCGCTGTCCATAAAAATCCATGTCCCTTAGGGAAAGCCGGGATGGCTCAGCGGGTTGAGCGCTCGTTTTGAAGCCCTGAGGACCAAGGATCGAATCCCGGCTCCGGCCCAGGCGGACCCACATGCTGAACTGGGGAGTGCCCCCAGTTCAGTTAAAAATAATAATTAAAAAAAAAAAAATCCACGTCCCTGCTGTGTTCACGTTCTGGGGCTTCCAGTAACCAAGTACCACAAACTGGGCAGCTTAAAACAACAGAAATTCATTCTCTTGGTGCTGGAGGCCAAGAATCCTAAACCAAGGCTCTGGGGGGAGCCCCCTGCTCTCCCAGCTCCTGGTGGGCCCAGGCGTGCCTTCCTGTGGGGCAGCGTCACTCTAATCCCTGCCTCTGCCTGCACATGGCCTTCTGCTCTTCCCTGTGTCTCCTGTGTGTCTCTCCGAACAGGACACTTGCCATTTGAGGCCCACTGGGTAATCAGGATGCTCTCATCTCAACAGCCTTAATTTAATTACATCTGCAAAGACCCCTTTTCCCAGGAAGCTCATGTGCACAAGTTGGGGGCAGCATCCAGCCTGTGACATCCACCGCCCCCAGCTTGCCCAGTGCTCTGTGAAAAGCAGGGGCTGGGACACGGAGTCCTCAGTCCTTGCTTTGAGACCCCGGCTGGAGGCTGCTCTGGCCTGGCCCTGTCCCCCCACCCCCACCCCCCTACGGGCTCTGACCATCAGGCTCAGGACTGAGGAACCTGCTGAGAATCACACCAGCAGCACAGCCCCAGGCCCCAGGCAAGCCCTGCCCTGTGCACAGTGCAGTGTGGTCCCCTGCCTGGGAACAGAGTCCAAGTGTCCACTCCCCACCTGAGTGACCAATTCCCACTGGATCCCAGCACCTGGTCCAAGGCTTGGCATCACCAGGCACTGACAGAATGATGAATGAATGAATGAATGAACAAATGATTGAGAGAACAAAGGTACAGCTGCTGGTACCCTGGGCCCAGTCACCATCTGCTTGGGACTCAGGAAGTAATACCCTTGCCTCAGTTTCCCCATGTATAAAAGGAGGGATTGAAGGGCCTCTGGTGTGAATATCCAGGCCCTGGGAGCCTGACAAGGAACTGAAATGTGGCCCAGGGGTCTTGTGAGTCTATGAGGGTCACGGGGACATGGGTCAGGTCTCCATGACCTTAGTTGTCCACCTCACTGCCTGGCGTGGACGAGTTCTTGGCCAGGAGGCAGCTCACTTGGGTTTTCATCAAGCAGCGGATTCTCTCTTCTTGGCACAGGGGACATCCATCAGTGAGGACAATGTGGGCCTCCATGACATCTCCCCCACCACGATTCTCAATTTGGGCAATCACGCTGCCCGGAGAGGCTGGGGAGCTGGTGTGACACTCCCGAGCCACAAGCTGGAGCAGACACGTGCCTCACATGCACACGGTCCCCTAACACGGCCTCCGAGCACCTCACATGGGACGGGGACCCTGGGCTCCTCCACAGGTGGCCCCACGCTCCCTCCATCACAAAATCAGGAAACTCACACACCCCTGCTTTGACCCTCACAGCCTTCCAGGTGGCTACTGGCAGACCCTGACTTTACAGAGAAGGAAACCGAGGCCCCGAGAGGCAGCTCATCCTCCTGTCTCTCAGTTGTGGACCTACTATGTGCCAGGCACCACGGCAAGAACTTTACAAACACTGTCTTTTGAGTCCTTACAACAACCCAAGGAGGGAGTTACAACTGTGACAAGCCCCCTCCTACAAAAGAGGCCATGGAGGCTCAGGGGGAGATAAAACTGACCCAGGGTCCCCCACCCCCAAAAGTCAGCCAGCTCACTCCTTTGTCCTGCCCCCATCATGAAGCACGGCTGAGTGCCTACTCTGTGCTGGGGCGCACACGGAGCCTAACCTCACTGTTGCCAGAGCATGGAGGCTGTGACCTTAGCCACGTTACAGCACCACACTGAGACCAAGTGACACTCATGTGAAAAGAGGATGGATAGCAGAATAGGACAGATGAGTGGGTGGGTGTATGGATGGATGGATGATTGGTAGATGGGTGGATGGAAAGTGGATGGATGGATGGAAGGAAGATGGATGATGGATGGATGGATGGATGAGTGGGTAGGTGGATGGATGGATGATGGATGGATGGATGGATGGATGAGTGGATGGATGATGGATGGATGATGGATGGATAGATGGATGGATAGATGGATGATGGATGGATGGATGGATGGATGGAAGGTAGATGGATGATGGATGGATGGATGGATGAGTGGATGGATGATGGATGGATGATGGATGGATGAGTGGATGAATGATGGATGGATGATGGATGGATGATGGATGGATGGATGGATGGATGGATGAGTGGATGAATGATGGATGGATGATGGATGGGTGGGTAGATGGATGGGTGGGTAGGTGGATGGATGGGTGGATGGGTAGATGGATGAATGGGAGGGTAGGACAGATGCACAGACAGATGTATGGGCAAATGTATATGTAGACAAGCGGACAGATGATAAATGGAGCATGAATGGTGGATGAACAGAGAGACGGACGGACAGATAGGTGGCTGGTTGCATGGACAGAAAGAAGGGTAGCAGGTGGGTGTTATGAATGGAAGGGGACAAGTGAGGGAAGAGAGTAAAGAAACAATAATAAAATCCATTAGATCAGCTAGATAAGATTCTCTGTGGGCAAACTGACAGCTCAGGAAGTCCCCCGACAGTGACTGTAATGATGCAGAAGCGGAGCAAAGAGAGAAATTCAGCTGCAGTTTATCTTCTTACAGATTCCTGCCCCACGTGGGAGCTCCAACTGGCTGCTCATACCCCTCCTGCCGGTCAGCCACCAGCTTCTCCTAAACGTCTCCAGCATGAACTAACTCCCCACTGTCCCAGCATGAAACAGCCAGTTCACATATTTTTCAACAAATGTGTCTCCTTCCAGCCCTCGTGTGCTCCATGGCAGCGGCAGGGAGAAGCACACACGTGTTTCTGAGAAACTCCATTCAGTGGTGGGTGACGGAGGACAGATGCTGCCCGTGTCTGCAGTATAGACAGAATCATTTGGAGTCACCTGGTCATCATCTGCCATGCGTGCCCTGTGCCAAGCCTGAGCCAAGCATGTCACCGGGCTTTCACTCAGTCCCAAAGGCAACCCATTCACAGACAGTGGCCAGGGCTCAGCGGCAGGTGGCAAGCACTCAGGTGTCCAGGGGAAGGACAGTGGGAAAGGTTAGAGCCTCCACAGTGCCACCTGGGAGCTCCATCCTGGTGGCCTTAGTACCACCAAGGTCAGCCTTTGGTTCGCTCCTCTGCCCCAGGGACCACCTCCTCCCCAAGTGTGGATCACTGTCACCAAGTTGGTCAGGGGAGAGGAAGAGGGCAGGAGGCCTGATACAACATCAGACTCCTTCCCAGGGTCCCTCCAAGGAAGCAGGACAGGCTGGTGACCTTTGTGAGGTGATGGAAGGGGTTGTCCCCAGCTTCACCCCAGCCACTGTTCTCATTGGGGCGGGACCAGCCTGGCCCTCCTTGCTCTGAGGTGGGTGCTGTGAAATTCACACCTGCAAGGTCGATGCCTCCCTCACTGAGCAGCCACCTGGTCTCTTACTGACCTGGCAAGTGGGTTGGGGGGGCAGGTACCAGCTGGACAGAGGAGCCATGTGCTAGCCCACCCATAAGAGGGCTGGCTGCCCCTGCCCAGGGTCAGGCCAGAAGAAGCCTACTAAAACCTTGACACCTAACAGTTCAAAGGTCGCCTCTCTAGACTGCCACACTGGGGAGGAATGTAATGTCTTCCGGTCACTCCCTCCACGGCCAACACAGACGATGCTGACACCATCATCGTAATGAGAGGAACACATGTGCTTCAATTAGGCTGGCCTAGCCTGGGGATTGCCCCCCCACCCCCCACCTCCACCTCCCAGCGAACGCACCCTGGACAAGTGGCCAGGATCCCTGATGCAACCAGGTGGGACAATTAAACCATCTTGCTGGCAAGATAAGCTGCTAATAAGCACATGAAAATGGCTACTTCCTGTCCAAATGTCCTCTCTCATGCACAGTCCAATTACCTAGAATTAACCTAGTGGCACCAGACGGGAAAGGGACAGCATCAGCCTGAATGGGAAACAGTGAAGAGATCTGGGACTTGTGCCCATGAGAGACAGACTGCCAGGAGCCACGGCCCATGTCTGCAAACACAGGACAGGCTTAAGGAGAAGGGGCTGGGGCTTCACAGCAGGATGAGACCTGCCTTGGCAGGGGACCCTTGGAAAATTACAGAGCACCCAGCTCCCCTGAAGCCATCCACAGGCCCTCTGACTGAGGTGTACGTACTTACTGAGCGCTTCTCTGGGCCAACGCTGAGCTAAGCCTCAACCCGGTGGATCCTGATAAGCCGCCTGCATTAGCCCACCTCACCAATGGCTAAAAGGAGAAGCAGCCTCCCCACACAAGACCCACAGCAAACCAGGACCCAGGCGTGGACCTGCTCTTGTCAAGTTCCGAAGACCAGATCTCGACTCTCTGCTCACTGTCTCCCTAGAGGGCAATAGCCCTTGGGGCCAGGGTCTTCACTCCTGGTCCAGAAACCACATGCTGCCCGGGCGGTTCCCAGAATAGGGCAGAATCACATCCGTCAGCCGGCAGGCCCAGTGTGTCTGCTTCTGCCCACCCACTCGGGAGCGGCCTATGAAGCACCTGCAGCATGGAACAGCTTGGGCTGGGAGCACCGAGGCTGTCAAGGTGGAGGGGCCAGGAGAGATGGAAGCCCAGGAGGGAGGGCAAAACCCCACTTGCAGGGCCTCCTTGCTAGTCATGGCACGACAGATGGAGGGCCAGCTCTCAGTCATCACCACACTCAAAGCCACCAATGGGGTCTCATCACTGGAGACCCCCAGGGAAAGAGAGGCTCCGAGAGCCTGCACATGGGGTGGGAACAGCCAGGCCCTTGGGAGGGAAGAGTCTGGAACATATGAGGAAGTGCTGAGGCCCCAGCAAGTCCATCCGTGTAAAGCAAGGCAGGCTTGTCCACCCCTGGAAATATAACGGGGCTCCCCAGCATCAGGGTCCCCAGTTGGAAGAGAATACTGAATATGGACCTAGAGATCACACTCGAGCGTTACAAAGAGCAAAGAAAATGACTGACGTCTGTTGCACAACCTTCATTCCTGCCTACACGTGTATGTCTATGTGCATATAGATGAAGAATGCGCTGGCAACCAGCAGGGCAATAAAACCACAACACAACACGTCGCCGCGGGCCAGTGGGACAACCAGCAGACGACGGTTTCTGGGAAAAACAACACAGAAACCGCGCACTGTCTTTGTATCCAGCAACGACACACTTTTTTTAATCAAACATTTTTAAACCGTCCCCATTACAACTGGGGGTGGGGATGAGGCTCAAAGGTACCAGTGATGTTCGGAAACATAAGCTGGGTGGCGGGTTTTGTTTTGTTGTTGTTCTTTGTATGTCATAAATGTTCTTTTGAATGTGTTTAATACACAGTTTAAAAACATTTTTAAACAGCCTATCCTATGACTGACATTTAAAAATACAAACAAAAAATCCGCAATGCAATGAAACATCTAAGTCCTCTGAGGACAGCAGCAAAGGAAGATGGGGGCGGGGGCAGGGGATGCTCTCACATTCCCATCTGCCCAGGTGACTCTCTGAACTTGGGCCAGCAGCTCTAGCCAGGGTCCTGGAGCCCCAGCCTATGGGCAGGCAGGACCCCCACAGACAGCAGCAGGCTGAAGCTCCCTGCAGGAGCTGGGCCCCGCTCACAGCCAGGCGCAGCCCGCTCTACGCTGCTCTCGGGCAGGGCTGTCTGTGCCCTCCCAGCCTCCCACTCCCACCCTGCTGACCTGTGTCCTCCATGAGCCCGATCTGAAGCCTGGTGCCTATTCAAATGCCTCTGGGAGCCAGAGCCCACAAATGGCCAGTTTGCTGCGGGGCCACCCTCCCTTGTCCCCACATGGGCCACATGTCCCATCCAGGTGTCAGAGATGGCAGGCCAGGCCTAGGGAGGTCATGGGAATCTACGTGGAATGAAAATCAAGGGGAGCAATTCCTGCCAAGAGACGTGCGGCCCCCAAGCAGGCAGGTCCCCCAGCTCTGGCCCTGTCATTACAAACCCCAGCTACATCGTTCGCAGCAAAGCCTCCCCAGTCCTGATGTGTGGAGAGTGCATTTAGGTAGGCAATGATCTGTGAAGGGATTAATTTGCTGATCTGATTACCTAAATCGAAAGCGATTTTGCAGCCATCAGTAAAGTACTTTCAGGTTTTCCCTGGTGAGAAATAAAGGCCCTCCCCTCCCCCCACCCCTTCCAGCCGCTGCCAACAGGCAACTTGACAGCACACTGACAATGCATGACAAAGACACAGGTGCAGCGTATCTGCTGAAAACTCCAGTATCTGTCACCAGGCACGCGGCGGCAGCCGGAGGCAGGAGGGCAGGCACCCGGTGGTGTGCGCTCGCTGGGAAGGCTCACCTGATGCCTTTGTTCTGGGCCACACTGTGCAGGGACAGTCTCGACACGGCGGAGATGACCTGGGGAAGACAAAAGAAACGCCTCTGTCATGTCACGAGAAACCAGAAAGTCATCACTAAACTGCACTGAGGTTTTCTATAGACGGAGAGAACTGTTCACTGAGCACATATCCTCTTGGGGAGAAAGGAAGAAGACAGTGAAACATTTTTTTAGGCCAGATACCTGTTTTGCATTTACCATGCAAAACCCTGTCATTGTGGTGCCCTGACTCTCACTGAGGGCTGTCGGGGGAGGTGCAGTCTCATTGTGCAAGGGGATCCGAGCAGTGTCTCCCCAGACTGACACCTGTCAGAAGGAACTTCTCAAGTGCTCACCAAGGAGCAGGGGCCCCTCCCTCTGCTGCCTGCCCCACCCTGGACCTGCCCTGGGTTCTGACCAGCCCCCTCCAGACACACAGGACCCACCTGTCTCCCAGCCTCACAGGCCCCAGCTGCTATTCCACAGACCCTCAAAACAAAGGGCAGCAAGCAGGCATGGGGCTCCACAGACAATCGTGGAGAAACCGAGGCAGGGAGAGGGAGGTGGCTGAACCTGGAGGGCAGGGTATGACACATGAACACAACAGGAAGTGCTCATGATTCGTTACAGGATTTATGGGGCACCTGTCATGTCAGACATCACGCAGATACAAGCCTCAACTTTCAGACAGCATGGTGTGAGCGTGCATGAGTTCATCCATGTGCGTGTGTATGCAAGTGTTGCTTGTGTGTGAATGCATGTGCATGAGGGATGAAGTGTGTGCACCGCATATGTGCATGTGTGGGTGGGAGTATCTGGGAGAAGGGAACAGGAACACAGCTCATGATGATGACCACTCGCTAGTCACAGACACCACCACCCCACCACCACGCCCTGGGTGCTGGCTGTCCCAGGAACTCAGCCCCATGTGCCTCATCCCGGGCCAACCTCATGCCCCTCCAAGGCCTGTCTTGCATGCGTACCTGGGAATCAGGAAAGCTGAGGCTAGGTCACCTGCCCAGAGCCCCCCAGTGGGGACAAACATCTCAAACTTCCTTTCAGGCTGTTCTCCCTCTAACAGCAATTTTTTAAAGGGATTGGGAGGGAAAAAATCCCAAACTATGCAGATGGGCCCCTTCTCAGCCTGGTAAGACGGCACATTTGGCCATCTTCTAGTCAGTGGTTCTAGTTCAGGGGTCGGGACTCAACGGAAGCTGTGAAGCCGAGGAATGACAGGGTCTGTCTGTTTCCTTGGACAAGATTCAACTGGTTTATTCTGCAGCTGGCCCTGCCGGGCTCCCAGGCTTGTGTGCTACAAGGGGTCTTTCACCAAAAAGGAGCAACTTGGCTTCGGCTGTTATTCTTGGCTTTAAAGAGCTCTAAATATTTACGGAGAACAAACATTAAAGCAATATTGAGGTATATCCTTCTAGTTATTTGATAGCACCTAGAAATATTAGAGCTTGAAGAGACTGGCAATTATAGGGCACACAAGCCATCCCTCCACTGTGTCTCCTGTGGCAGACATTGCTAATCAACGACCACATGCCCGCACCCCCAGTGAGCCAGATGCAGGCTGAGAACCCCTGCAGCAGTCGCCCAAGGCACCAGCCATTGGTCAGCCATCAGAAAACCAGTCTTCCCACCTGGAGTTAGTATAAAGGCGGAGCTTCGCCAGGTGGAGCCCAGACAGGCAGGGAGGAGCTGCCACAGCAGGTGAGCCAAGGCCAGGAGACTGGTCCTGACATGACCGCGTGCCCGTGGTCCCGTAAACAGACGGCTCCTCCGGCTGCTATGACCATAGCAGGCTCAGCCCTGAGCTCACCACAGCTTTGCTCCAAGCTGCAACCTGTCGCTAGTGGTTTGTGATGGGCTCAGCTGTGGGTTCCTGTCACCAGACAGGGCAGCTCCTTAAACAGGTTTAAACCTGCCCAGCTCTGCCAGAGGTGCCTGTCCCTCATTCTTCCTGGGCTGCATGTGTCCCACCTGGAGCCTGCAGCTAGCACAGGAAACCCACTCTAGGGACCCGAGGACAGAGTAGGGACTGCTGGAGGCAGACAGGGGACCCCTGAGACAGCTGCGGGGTGAGCTGAGGGGCAGCAGTGGCCCCTTGTGGAAGGACAGGGAGCAGGGCACAGCTCCTTGCAGAAGGGGAGCGCCTTGGCTGCGCGCCCATGGCTGGAGCCGAGGGCCAGGCGTCCCCAGAGGCAGCCCTCTCAGATGATCAAAACTCTCCCCACAGCCCTGCCAGCCCTTCTGAAAACGTAAATGTCAAAGGATGACATTTTCCCAACGTTTATCTCCACGTCTCGTCTGCATCCCAGTTAACAAATGAAATGAAGACACACACACACCTGCTCCTCCTTCCTGTCCCTGCCCCCACCTCCATCCACAACCAGCTCAGGTCTTAAGAGTTCAGGGATGCGCAGGGTTCCAGAGTGGGGGCCTCCATGCCCCCGCCCCTGGGGGTGCACTGCCTCCTCTGACGAGTAACAGGCTGATGACCTTTGCTGCTGGCCCCACAGGCCCCTGAGCCATGGCAGCACCCAAATCCTGCCCAGATGCAGAGAGGCCGGCAGGTGGCCTGCAGGATATGTTCCAGGGGGGTAGGATGGCCCAGTGTGGCCACCAGCAATCCTTCTGAGCAGGCTGGTGGGACCATCCATTTTCCCAGCCGACAGGACCAGCCCTCGCTGCCCTCAGTGCCCACCCATCACCAGCCAGCCCCATGCCTCTTACTTGTCACGCCTCACAAAGTCTAATCGGGAGGTTTCACTGCTCAGGCGTAGCCTGAGTGACATCAGGAGCTGTGACACACGGGTACAGCCCCCTGCTGGAGCACCCCCACTGTGAACAAGGGCTTCATCAGGCTGCCTAGAGCTCCAAGGTGCTGCCCTGAGGCCACCGCCTTAATGTCCCCCATCCGACTGTGTGTCAGGGTTCAGGGCCAGGCTCCAGGGGCTGCAAGCTGTGCTGGCCTGAACATGGGCTGCAAACTGTGTGGTGGTGCCTGTGAGAATATTCTGGAGAGTGACCTCACCACCCAGCACCCACTCAAAGGGTCCAGCACCCCCAAGAAAGCCCAAGAGCCGTCGGTCAGGTTTCTCAGCTGAAGGCGTTCTAGGAGATAGTCCCCACCACATGCTGCTGGGGAACCAGGACCCACACCCGGGCTCTGGGGGGACTCTGGCAGCAGGTATCCTTAGGAGGGTGTTATTAAAGACGACGCTGAGTTTCCACTCTGGGCGTGTGGAGCAATTTAGTTTGACGTGTGCACTGCAGCCATTTACAGATACACAGGATTTGGCAGAAGCCTGGCCGATAAACACGGAGAAATAAAATAAAGTAGGGCACTCCCATACAATGGAATTCTGAGCTGTGTGTAAACCGAGGTTGTAGAGGGAATTTATTGAAACATATATTCATAAGCACCATTAGTGAAAGAAACAGGTTGTAAAACATGTGTGATAGATGGGGTCTAGTTTTTTTATAAAAGGGACTGGCAGGTAGCTCACAAAATGCCAGCGATGGGTATAGTATGACCCCCCTTCTTCCCTGACTGCATTTTCATAGTTTCCTACAATAAACATACTCATGTAGTAGGGAATGTTCGACGCCAAGAAATAAGTCTGCTGGTGTCCACTCCCCACCGCGCAAGGTGCAGCCCCTCCCCAAATTTTCCTGTCAATAAAACGGATTATTCAAACCCAAGGAACATGACTCTGGGCCCCAAGGTACACAGGGTCAGTCACTCCCATCATGACATGGCCATCACGAACTCATCATAAGATACCACTCCCCAATCAGGTGCAGACCCCCCCATTCAAGCTGTAGCCGCCAGAGCATCAAAGGGGATCCTTACTCTCATGAAATTAAGGAGTCAATGTGTGACAGGAAAAGTAGCAGCATGTGAAGCTGTGCCTTTGAACGTACATGTCACTTGGCAATTGTTGACAAGGGTGGGTGGGAGGGTAGATGGATGGATAGACGGACAGATGAACAGATGAATGGACGAGTAGATGGGTAGATGGACAAATAGGATCAGCAACAAAAGTTCCAATGAGAACCTGACTTCCAAGCCCTACTTTGTAATTATTAGAACACAAGCAACCATTTATCGAGCACTTACTATGTGCTATGCATTAGGATTAGCATGACACGAACATTATTTCTATACGTATTGTTCCCTCCCCCAACTCTCCATTTACTAGATGTAGACACTGGAGACTCCAGAGAATCTTACCCTAGGTCACCCAGCAATAAGCAGCCGCGTTAGGGACTGAACCGAGGTTTGTGTGGCCCAAGGCTGTGCACCGTACACCACAGAGCAGCCTGGAGCTGGCAGCAGAATCCTGTTCCTCCCCTTCCAAGCCCTGCTAGATCATAGTTTCCACCCTCTCTTGCGGTTACTGATGCCCACTCAATGGGTGGGCGCAAACATCAACTGGGCCACTCGCAATCCTGGCTCATATGCTCTCCCGCCCCTGGGGGGACTTCAAACGCTTCATGTTAAAGGTGGCAAAGCAGCCATCAGCCTAGGTCCCTGAAGGGCTGCAAGGGGCAGCCGCCACACATGCATGCACACGCGCACATGTTCTGCCGACCTGGAACCCCCCTGAAGGCCCCGCCGTCTCCCATGTAAGCCACCCAGCTTAGATCTATCTATTGCAGTAAGTCTGCGGCAATCACACAGCAGCACCTCACTCTTCCACTAAAACTCAGAACGAATGTGAACCTAAGTACCGGCAGAAATGATCCAAAACAAAGATGGATACAAGTCGGCCACGAGGGGAGCAAAAGCAGGTACATGTGCCGGTCTGGCAACCTGGCTCGCTCACAAAGCCGTGCTGATCAGGAGAGCTTCCTGGCCCCAATTCTCCCACTGTCATTGGGAATCAATAAGCAGGAACTGCACAGATTGGGCCCAAGCCCACAGACCTTCCTTATCAGCCATTACCAAGAATCTGGAAACACACACACACACACCCCACCAGCCAAACGGCAAGATTATCAAACTCATTTAAACACGTTGCTCTGGAAACTCACCTATCTGCCTGGGAAATCTACAGCTAACACTGCTGCGTATTTAGAAGCAAATCATTATAAATTGCTTTCTGCAGATCAGCCTGCATTGCCCTTCTGTTTTTTTCTTTTTTAACATCAAGAGCAAGGTCAGGAAAAAGTTGGTGCTGTTGTCTTCAGAATGACAAGCAGCCAGTGAGGAGTGATTAATTATGAAGCACATGTAATCACAGCTTCATGTTCAGGCCTCGCCACCCCACCCGGAAGAGGCAGCAAAAACAAAAGCAAGCGGGAAGCCAGAGCCACTTCTCAGCCACTGCATCCTGTTCAGCTGAATGCAGGAAGATGGGTGTGAGCTGGACCCTGGGCCCCAAGATAGCGCAGCAGCCAAATGAGACATGCCAAGGGCTAGAGCCACGTGACGGGCAGCAACTTTGGAGGGAAGTGCATGGAAGGATGATCTATCTGGTCATCCTTAGAAAAAGGGTCAGAGCTCAAAAGCCACTTTGGAGGAAAGAAAAGGACAATACAGGAAGGCCTGTGGTTATTAGCCTCAGCCCACTCCTCCTTCTTGCACCTGAACTGACCTTTCAGCACAGTCTGAAATGAACCCTCAATCCAGCTGAGCAGCCTCAGCCTCAGTGGGTATGGATCAAGACCTTCAAATGCAAGGGAGAGAAACCACCCTGAGCCTCAGAACCAGCAGCCCAAATCTTCATGCCTTGCACTCTGTCAATGCTGATGTCTATTGCATGGATGGGTGGATGGATGGGTGGGTGAATGGGGGGGGTGTAGGTGGGGGGATGGACGGGTGGTGGATGAGTGGGTGGATGGGTGGGTGGGTGGGTGGGTGGATGGATGGATGGGTGGATGGGTGAATGGATAAATGACAGGTGAATAAATGAATGGATAGATGGATGCTGGGTAGATGAATGGATGGATGATAGGTAGATGAATGGATGGATAGATGGATGATTGATGGATAGATGAATGGTGTGGATGGATGGTGGGTAGGTGGATGGATGGATGGTAGATGGATGGATGGTAGATGGATGGATGGATGGATGGTGGGTGGATGGATGGATGGATGGATGGACAATGGGTGGATAGTAGGTGGATAGATGGATGGTGAATGGATGGATGGATGGATGATAGGTAGATGGATGGATGGATGGATGGATGGATGAATGGATGGTGGATGGATGAATGGTGGATGGATGGATGGTGGACGGATGGATGGATGGGTGAGTGGGTGGCTGCCAATGCAGAAGAATCCCTGGGTCTGAGATTTCATTACCCTCCTCCCTGACACAGCGTGCACAAGCTGGAAGAGAAGGGTTGAGTGGCGGCCCTCGCTCCCTGGCACCATCTCCTTCCCACTGCAATTGGCTACAGTGGCCAGCTGCCCCAGCCAATATCAACCCAGCCCTCGACACCTCTAGAGAAGAAGGAAGCCAGGAAACCTCAGGGTCATGCCACTCTGTATACCTTAGGAGCCAGGAAAGAAGAGGCCAGAAGGAGAAGCTGAGCCCTGGGGCATCATGGAACACAGTGAGGTGGCAGGTGCGAATGGGGCATCTAGAGCAGCAGTCCCTCTGGAAGCACTTCTACCTTGGGGTTCCCGAGACCTCTTCATTAGACAGTCTGTGGCTCATGGAGAGAGGTGGTGTGGAGTAGATAGAAAAATGCATAACCCTAACTGGACACATTATGAAGGGCCTCCTCTGGGCCAGGAATGCTACAGGTGCTATTGTCATTAACCTGCAATCACGAGGAAACACCAGAGAGGCACAAACCAGGACACAATGCCAGAGACCTGAGTTCAAGTCCTAAACCTGCCACTGAAAGTCTAAGCCACTTCTCTCTAGGCCTCGGTGTTCCCACCTGCGAAGTAAAGGAACAACATTCCATCATCAGACATGGCAAATGTAGAGCACACATAGCACCACACTCCCTTGCTATGCTCCTGGCAGGTATCACTAATTGATCACAGCTCTCTTTCCTGCTAAAGCCACAGACAGCCTCTGGAGCTCAACCCATCCAGTGCCCTGAGCAGCCTCACTTATCAGAAAGATCTGGTATGCAACAAGATACCGTATTTTCCAGCGTATAAGACGACCGGGCGTATAAGGCGACCCCCTAATTTTACAGTTAAAACATAGGTTTAGGCCTATATTCGCTGTATAAGACTACAGCCTCGGAAGTGGGGGGTAGTCTTATACAGCGAATATAGGCCTAAACCTATGTTTTAACTGTAAAATTAGGGGGTCGTCTTATATGCCGGAAAATACGGTACCTACCTGTGTCCACCCTGGGAGATGTCTGAATCAGAAGGTCCTGAAGTCCCTCTAAGCGCTGACTGTCCACTATCCCTGATCCACAGCATCAGGACAAATGCTCCGTGGTCATAGGAGAGGTGGGACGAGGACCAGATAAGAAGCTGAACTAAGCTGTTCACGACCAGGAAGGTCTGCAGGTCTCAGTCAGGAAGACTTAAACTCTGGTAGAAGGAGCTGGGTGACCATCTGGTCTAAATTCTTCAATTTGCAGATGGGAAACCTAATGCACAGCTAGGGTGATGGAAGCGATTTGCAAAGGCCACCCAGTACCGTCCAGGAGGAGCCCAGTCTGGAGGTAGGGATGTCACTGGCCTCAAGGCTCATCTCTGACTCAGATCCCTTAACAACTCCAGCTAACGTTTCTCCAGGCCACCCATCTGCCAAGTTTTACCAGTTTTCTGGCATTTTATTTCCTGAAAACCACCACAAAATACTCCTTCCACTCTTCCCACTTCCTAGAGGAGTAACTGAGGCTCAGAGGTTCATGGCGGACAAGTGATGAGCCCAGGTGGACTCAGCTCGCCCCTGGGCTACAGGGCTCAGCCCTCTACCCCACCCTGCCCCAGAAAGACCGGAACTGAGGCTGGTGGATCTGAAGCTGATGTGGGGGACAGGACCACAAGCCTTGCCCTCCAGGCATTAAGAACAGAGCTGCTAAGTGGAGCCCTGCAGCTCTTCAGAGGCCAAGAATCCCATCCAACCACCTGGGAGGCTGTAGGGAGCTGGCTGGGTGGGCCGGCCTGGGCCACTCACCGTCTGTGAATGCATGTCACCTCTTCCCCTCACACTTCCACCCTCCTCCCTGTTGTCACACACAGCTGCCACAAGGCTGTGCTGAGGGTGCAGGAGGGGAGACAGGCTCCCCTTTCATGTGTGCAGGTAAAAGGTGAGTAAAGGCATGCCAAACTGCAGGAGGCATCTCAACCCCAGGCTGCAGACAAGATGCAGCACGACTCCCCTCTGATCCAGACAAGCCACTAACCAGACACAGGTCTGCTGCCCAGCGGCATGAGTCACAGCCCAAAGGTATTAATACAAGAATCCCAAAAGCAGCCCCCCTGCCCCTGCCCAGGACTAGAATGCCAACTCTGCATTACTGACAGTGCTGGGCAGGGCGGGGCAGAGCCACCGCCCCCGCTGGAGACCTCGCCCACTCCCAAAGGCCCCAACTACACTTTCTCTTTCCTCTTCCTTGTAGTGGAGACCTGATCCAAGGATCCGGAAAGCAGGCGTCCACACAGCCAGCTCCCCAAGGGGGCCCCCGCCCACTCCCAGCCCACACCTGCCTCTACTTGCCTTGATTCCTGCCTAGCACATATGGTTTGGCCCCACCACATCCTGTGGGGGCAGAACCATCATCCCCACTTTCTGTGTGAGGAAACTGAGGCCCAGAAGGTGACCTCACTTGTCAGAGACACAACCAGAAGAGGCAGCTGCAGGACTGACCCCCACCCTAGCTAAGGGACCTTGTGCATTTTCACTGAGGTGTGAGTGACTCCTGCCTTAGACTTTAAAAGGTTGCCAGAAACAGGGAATGGATCCTGTTCCTCCTCCCTGTCCTCAGGGTGCCTAGAATCAGTGCTGGGAGGGTGACCATCCTCCAGGGAACAGTGGAGCCACAGACCCCGGATGCTGGGACCCACACCCCTAGGCACACACGACCATTTCCTGGCCAAAATGGCAATCCTGCTGAGTCACAGCCCTGAGCAGCCCTCAGAGCACCGGGCCTGCCAGGAACCTTCTGAATGAGTGACGCTCAAGTGAGCCTGAGCCCTGACCACGGTGACCGCGAGCCTGAGCCCTGACCACGGTGACCGCGAGCCTGAGCCCTGACCACGGTGACCGCGAGCCTGAGCCCTGACCACGGTGACCATGCGCCTGAGCCCTATGACCCTGGCACTGTGCTCAGAAATTAGCCTACTGCTCACTGAATCCTCAACCATCCAAGACAATGTCACTGTTCCCCTTGTCAGACAAAGGAACAGGGTCAGAGTGACCGGGCTGAGGGCCTGGGAGGTCTGAGGAGCGCCAAGTGCTCTTAAAGGGGAAGTGTCCAGCAGACTGGCTGAGCCTCTCCCTGCATGCCCTCTCGTAGTGTTTCTGGCTCATCCACTCCGGGCTCTAGGCTTTCACCATCCGTCAAAATCCTGCTTGACGATGGGGGAGAGGTGACGGCAGCCATTACCTGGAGAGGGCCATGGGTTTCAGAGCTGCTTCACGGCGCTCCCTGATTAATGGCCATTTTAAAGGGAAGAGGAACAAAAACTGCATCTTACGCCGCAGCAATAATTTTCCAGTGGACACACTTTTCTCCGACGCGATGACTGAGTTACTCAGTTATGAAGTGCGAGCACAGCGCTGGCACACTGAGGGCGTGACTCTCCCCTAGATCAGCTCCCGGCCCGCTCCTGGCTCCCAGCCCTGCGGGCCCAGGCCAGGCCACCCAGGGGAAGCACCTGGCACTTTCTCCTGGGCTGTCTGATGGCAAAAGAGGGTGTGGCCCACCTGGCCACATAGGCCCGGGGGGAGGGCTCCTCACCCGTGCTCTCAGCACAGGGCTGAGCTCGGCTGCTGTGAATGGGATCAGTGTCATTAATAAGAAGAGGCATGAGGAAGGCGTGCATGCTCTCACTGTCCCTGTCTCTACCTCCCCCATCCTCACCACGTGAAACTCTGTGAGAAGGCGACCAGCCAGCGACAAACCTAGCAGAGGCCCCACCAGAACCCCACCATCTGAGCTCCCCGATCTCAGAGTTCCAGCCTCCAGACAGGTGAGAAATAAATTTCTCTTGTTCAGGCTGTCCATCCTGCGGCACTTTTGTTACAGCAGCGGACCTGCCCACCGTCAGCCAGGAAATAAATGCAGCTTTCCCAATTGCGGAGGCAGGTTCAAGGGCTGCCTCTCCTTCCCAGATCACACAGAGAGTGGGCTCCGGGCAGCAGGCACAGAAGACCCCAGGCCCCAGTCTTTCTCTTCCACAGCAGTCGGGTTCTTCCTGGTATGGGGTGTTGACCTGAGACTGCCAGGCAATTCCCTGGGGGCAGTTGCCTGGCATGACCCCAGGACAGCAAGGCCTGTCACTTGGGATGCCCTCCTCTGAGGTGGGGGAAGGGGCCATCTTCCAGGCCCATTCTGCGGGGAGGGACCACTTCATCCTCGAAGCCCTCAGGGACCCCTGCAGAAACTAATTGCCTGGAAGCATAAATAATATACCCCAATGGGGTAGGGCAGGGACAGTGAGGTCCCCACAGCCCCTGTGAATGGGGAACAAAGCAGGCCCCAGCTGCTCAGCGCCTACCCACCCACCATTCCCAGGGAGGAGGGCCAGGAGGAAGCCAGGTTTTCAGAGATGGGGACAGCTGGGCCCAGGAACTCTCTGGGTCCTATGAACCCACCTCTTAAAAAACAGCAGCTACCATCCAGCAGCCCCCTGCCCCACTGGGAACCCCTACCAGCCCCAAACACATATATAGGCCCACACACATCCCAAGAGGGACCATGAGAGTCCACTGTTCCTTTCTTTGTTTTTTTTTTAAAGTCCAGTTGTTGTTGTTTTTTAATATGTTTTTATTTATTTATTTATTTTTGAGAGAGAGACAGAGAGAGATACAGAGACAGAGAGAGAACTGAACTGGGGGCACGTCCCAGTTCAGCACATGGGTCCGCACGGGCCGGGGCCGGGATTCGATCCCCGGTCCCCCGTGCTGCAAAGTGAGCGCTTAACCCACTGAGCCATCCCGGCTTCCCCCACTGTTCCTTTCTGAAGATCCCCGGCAGAGACCTGCCAAGACCCCCGCACCCACAGGCAGCAAGAATGCAGTGACGGGACCCAGGGTGGCAGGACTACAGTCACTAGAGCACTGTGAGTGCTCATCACAGCCACCAGCACATCACTTTCCATTATGTCCCCAGAGCTGGGGCAGGTGGAGAGAGCCCTGCTTGAAAAAGTGTGTTGGGGAAGCCGGGATGGCTCGGCAGGTTAAGCACTCGCTTTGCAGCCCTGGGGTCCGAGGATCGAATCCTGGTCCTGGCCCGTGTAGACCCATATGCTAAATTGGGGTGTGCCCCCAGTTTGGTTCTCTCTGGGGCAGGCTTCCCATGCAGGGGTCCCCAGTTCAGTCCCCAGCTCTCGGGGGTATGCCTCCCATGCGGTAGGCCCCCAGGCCAGTTCCCACCCTACATGGTCCCCCACCCACCTGTGTGGAATGAAACTATGTAGAAAACTGATGACATACAACTATGGAGACTCCTCTGGGCCCTCCCCCTTCTGTCTCCTTCTCTGTCGAAAACAATAAAATAAATCTTAAAAAAAGAAAAATGGGGGAAAGCCGGGACGGCTCAGCGGGTTGAGCGCTCGCTTTGAGGCCATGAGGACCGGGGATCGAATCCCGGCTCCGGCCCAGGCAGGACCCACGTGCTGAACTGGGGAGTTCCCACAGTTCGGTTCTCTAGCTGTCTCTGTCTCTGTCTCTCTCTCTATCTGTCAAAAAGTAAAATAGAAATAACTATGCACTG
>PVKE010000506.1:0-51177 GCA_004027555.1 Craseonycteris thonglongyai | reverse complement strand
GGCTGGTCAGCCTCCTGCCACCTGCCCCTGTGGACAAAGAATGAGAGCAGGTTAGAGACCCTAGATGCAAAATGATGAACCTGAACCCAGACAGAAAGCAGCTTCTCCGGCTGCTCTACCTCAGGGGTCAGAGGTCAGAGGCCGAGGGAAACCGCCAAAGAGAGCACCCAACTCTAAAGAGGTAGTGCAGTCTGACCTGGACTCAGGTCCCCGCTATGCCACCTGTAGGCTGCTCACCCCCTCTGCACGTCAGGGTCTCACCTGAGATGTTGTGAGGTCCCGTCCTGGGGTCCCAGGGAGACACCCTCAATGTCTGACCGGGTTCCTCACCCCCACCCCCAGGTGATGCCTGTGCCTTCCCCACCCCCTCCACCTGGCTTCTGCGAGAATCCTGTTGGGTCAGTTTAGGCAGAGCCTCCTGGCCCTCCCTGCAGCGCCTCTTAGTAATTCTCCAGCACCCCATCCCCACAGCTCCAGAGCTACAACCCCCTCCTTGACCACTGCATTCACAGCGAAGCCAGGGCTACCTGAGGTCTCTCCCCCGATTTCAACCATACTGAGTAAAGCTGGTCTTCCCGATGGTTTTCATCACCCGGCGCTGGTTTTCCCTTGATAGCCAGTGGTGGAGGCTGCACGACATGGAGAACGTGCTCAATGCCACAGAACGCTGCACTTCACGTGGTTAAAGGGAAACTGTTAGTGTATCCTACCACGGTAAACACAAACCGCTGTAAATGAACGCACACAGCTGCACCTCCCAGCACACAGGCTCTTTGGAACAAAGACCAGGACAAGCTCCCTCTCTTCCCACCAGGCCCTGGTGGGCCCGC
Organism: Craseonycteris thonglongyai; assembly: GCA_004027555.1. Lineage (NCBI taxonomy): Eukaryota > Metazoa > Chordata > Mammalia > Chiroptera > Craseonycteridae > Craseonycteris > Craseonycteris thonglongyai. The sequence continues at coordinate 50,347 of PVKE010000506.1, read as the reverse complement.
ACACAACCTGCTGGGTCACCCAGAGCTGTCTCCATAGAAACCACTGCATCCGTCCGTCCATCTGTCTGTCTGGGAGATCAGGGTGGGCTTGTCTGGGATTCACATCGCCAGTCCCAGCCTTGCTGCCAAAGAATGAGTCCACCAAGTGTCAGAGCTGACAAACCTGATTTTACCTCAGTTAGTACCCCGAGCCTGCACTGACTGATCTGTTCCGAAGGGCGGTGTCCCATCAGCTGGCTCAAGATGCTTAACATCTGATTTACAGGCCCAGAGAGGCGGCTAGTAGCAAGATTAACTGTATGCACATACAACTTAATTTTTCCCCTTCCGCACAAACAAAAGTGACACTTCTCCCAATTAAAGGACCCCAGGCCCTGGTGAGATGGTAGTCATTCAGGAAGAAGGCACAGCATCAGCATTTAAATGAAGTGTCCATTGAAGTAAACCTTTACATCCCTGAATCCCTGACGGGCACCAGTCGGGGTCAGGCCTGAGAGCCCCTGGGGGGCTGGGGGGCATGCATGAATGAGACCCCCAGAAGAAATCTCACCTCTGACCTCGGCGGTGAGATGGGGGCAGCTGGAAGCAGGACCAGAGGAGAGAAGGGACCTGGACCCCGAGCTGGACGGGGCCTCAGCCTTCATCCACTCTTCTGCCTTCAGTTTGTGAAATTAAGGCCCACAGACTGGGGGCCAGAAAAGCCTGGATCAAATGTCCCAAGACCCATGACAAGTTGCCACTCATCTCCTGGCTTTGGTTCCTTGTCCAGGAAATTAGAACAATTGCAGCCGCGCCTTAGCAGAGTGTCCTGGGGACCGAAGGGGCTCTCGATGATGCTCCCCGGATGGTCCCTGAGGTGTTAAGGCACAAATATTTGTTTCTAGGACATTTCATTTTCTTCTTTCTTGTGTCCCCGTAAAACCTACTCAGGTGTTAATGCTTTGAATGTTTATGCTGATACAAGGCAGGGCTGGAATATCAGTATTTCATGAATAATACACAAGCCAAAGAGGCCACTCCTGAGGTGACCCAACAGATTATTATCTCCACAGAAGGAGCTGCTGACCCTGCGGGGGAATGAGCTATGGCTAATTAATGGCCTCTGTGTGGAAGGTGACCTGTGAGGGCTGCAGGGAGGCACCAGCCCGCATGTCCCGGGAGCTTAGAGCCCTGTGCACGGGCTGCGTGCGGTTTTAGGAGTGACACCAGGGTGTGAGCCAAAGCCAGGAGCCTGGGTAACCATTCCTCAAAACCACACGGAGGGGCCCCTGCCTCAGTTTCCCCATCTGTATTAGAGATGTCCCCCCACCATGACACTGGCTCTTGGGACTCAAGGAGTAATGCTTGCAACTGGCCCAGCCGTGTGAACACACCAGGGTTTCCCAGCCCCAGACCAGGTTTCTTCCCTTCAAGCAAAGCAGAGAAACAAAAACCTAGGAGTGGGGAGGACCGAGACAGGTTACCTGTTCCCACCTGTGGCAAAGACAACTAGCCACATCTGACCCCTAGAGTCCTTCGCCCACTCCCATGGGAGATAAGTGTTGGAGGGGCACAGGACTGTTTGGCTAAAGGCCCCACTCCCATCCCCACTTGCAGCAAAACGTGGCCCCATAACCATGTTCTGGGCAGCGAGCAGGTACAAATGCAAGGGCTGTGAGGAAGCCCCTTGCTCTTCAAAGAAATGTGCTGCCTCCCGTCTTTCCCTGCTGCATGGAACATGGATGCGATGGTAGAAGCTGAGCAGCCATCCTGCACCACGAGGAAGCCACACGCTGGGGACCACAGAGTGCGGGGATGTTCAGGGCCTGAGCCTTGGGGACCATGGCACTGCCCGGACGCCTGCAGTACAGGGACAAGGCATCCAATCGTGGAGCTTTTACAGGATCTGCTGTTTCAGCAGCCAAACCCACCTCACCACCAGCCCTCAAAGACCGGACATCTTTTATACCCAACATACAAAATAGTCAAGTCACTGGGGCATTTTCTGGCCTGGAGAGGGAACATTCAATAGAGGAATAAGGGGCCCTGGTAGAACCAGAGGCAGTTCTTCCAAGGGGCACCCTGAGCCCACCCACGCCCTCCTGGGATCTAGAGTGGGGACCTGACTGACCTGCTCCCGCAGGCTCCCCCAGTGGCCGGCGTGCCCATGGGCTTGGGTGAGGTGCCTATCTGCCCGCTGACGGAGAACATTCCAGACACAGTGCAGATGCCTCATGCCAGCAGCGGTCCTCTTGGACTGGGAACCACAGCAGAAGCAACAGAGATGGGAGGAGGCCTTGTGCCCTTCAGAGCAGAAGGCCCTGCCCCCAACCCTCAGGGTCCTCACCCACAATGAGGACAGCAACAGGGTAACAGGACAGCGAAGCAGGGAGGCGGACTGAGGGGAGCAAGGGGTGCTGGCGTGAGGAGGAAGTAAAGGATGGAGGGGAGGGTGGAAAAGGGATGCACGGAAGGGGAGGGAGAGCCTGAGACCCCATGTGAGGACACAGCTGGGGGTCCACTCTGGTAGCCATGAGGGAGGCTGCCTCTCGGGGTGAGTATATGGGGCGGTGCAGTTTGGATTCAAGGCCAGCCTGGCTCACGAGCAGAGGCAGTTTGTGAGCTGGGAGCGTCCTCTGAACAAAAACAGGCCTCTGTTTATTTTGGAAACGTGGGCAGTAGATGGAGGCAGGGAGGAAAAGCAGACACCCTTTTGAGGAGGCTCACACCGAAGTCTATAAACACACACTCACGCAGGAATGGAATTAAGTCACATGCCCAAGGTCACTCGGTAAGTGGGCCCCAGGGTCACAAAAGCCAGCCTGCACGGATTCCCAGTGCCGGATGCTAGGCCTGGCCACAGGGCGCTGAGCGGGCATCCCAAGTGGACCCGGTCCTAGGTCTCCATGCCCAAATTAGATGTCAGAACAAAATGGGGGGACACACAGGCTGCCGCAGGGACAGAGGAAGGCAGGTGCCCAGGACAGGGCAGGGGCTGAGGGTGGGGCCACACAAGGATGGGGCGAATGCCAGCTGGGCTGGGGCTCAGGCCACCGAGATGGCAAACCCAGGGCGCAGCTCAGCTTAGCACTGCAAACACTGCTCAGTTCCTTCAAGGAGGAAGGAAGGTAAGAGCCCTCTGTGCCACGTGGGACGTGCCCAGCTGGTTAATGGCCTTGGTCAGTGTGGCTGCCCCCACCCCCAGAATACAGTCTGCACTTGTGTCAGAGACTGCAAAGTAAGCCCAGGGACACCGCACAGGGGCAAGATGGAGGCAAGGGGAGAAGACGGCTGTCTGCAAACCAAGAGACAGACCTTGAAGGGGTCACCTGTGTCCCAAGACAGTGAGAGCACCTTTCTGCTAGCTAAGCTCCTGTCTGGGGTGCTCTGTCATGGCCACCCAGGAAGCATTCCCAGGGTGAGCCTGTGGCCGTGTGCAAAGCCTGCAAGGACGAGAGCCAGAATCTCTGCTCCAAGAACACCAACTCACCATGTGCCTCATGCCTCTGGGGAGGGCAGTGGCCCAGCTGGCACCATGCAGTGGACCAGTTGGGGTGCCTCGTCCCCGGGTCTCTCCCTGCCCCCTCTGCTGCCCTCAGGCCTCACAAGCTCTGAGCCCCTTCCTGTCTCAGGCTGGGCAGTGCACCCCACTTGGGGCCCTGTGTCCACCCACACCAGGATTCGCTCCACTCCGGATTCTACGGGCGCAGCCATGCCTGCTTGTCCCCTAGAACCCTGGTGCCCAGGCACCCAGGGGCCCTCAGAAAATGGGTGCTGACTAGACACTCCCATGAGAGACAGCCATGCCATCCACCTGCACAGCATGCCCCTCACATACAAGCCCTTGCCCAGGTTCTCAGGCTTCCGAGTTCTCAAAGGTATTTTATTTCCAACAGCCACGCACCACCAGGGAGCCAGGCTGGCCTGACCGGGCCTCGCGTGCTGGGAGGTCACGTGGCGGACCTGGTTTTGAAAAGAAAGGCAAGGAAGTCTGGCACAACCCACTCAGGGCTCCTCAGGTCCTTCCCCCAAACATCTTTCCAGTGTCCCTGTACTGTCTCGGGGCCACAGGTTTCCAAACACCTGACTCAGGTCCAAGCCGCTGAGTCAGGCATTTGGAAGGCCCTATGAAGCCCACCTCCCAAAAGAAGCTCCCCAAGCACTGAGGAATGGAAAGGCCCTGGCTGGGCCTCAGGACTTTAAAAATCAATACACTGAGAGAACCAAACACTTCCTGCGCTAGGAATGAATGAAGGTGCTGCTCCATCCTCCTGGGGCCCATCTGAGGGTGGATGGCCAGTGTGGTCCCAGCGAGGGGCTTGCTTGGTTCTGGGGCATCCACACCCTGTCACCCACACCTCCTTCAATGAGGGCATCAAAAGCAATCCCAAGAACACAGGACAGAAGCAGCCTGCCCAGCACCCAAGCACAACCTCATGCAATTACAGAAACCCTAACGCCACAAGCCCACCCATGACCAAGGGACCCAACGGACCAACCTCCTACTCTGGGAAAACTGAAGGCCTACTGTGCGCCATCCTGGAGGCTGGCCACCCTGTCCCCAGTCACTGTTTCAATTTCAGGCCGTCTGGGCCGTGCCCCTGACGCCCATACAAAGAACTAAGATGGCCCCAGCCTCCGCGGCTCAAGGCCTTGGTGACCAGGAGGAGGAGGGAGAAGGCTCTTTTAACCCAGTGGGTCCAGCAGGTGACTCACTCGAAGCTGGACAGGTGACAGAGCCCCCAGGGAGCAGATTTAAGGGACAGGGCAGAGCCTCGCCGGGATCAGAGCTGATTTATAGACTCTGGAGGGGACGCTGACATTTCCGAGATCCCACCGCCATCCTCGTTAATCAATTCTGCTCTCCGCTCAGTGCAGCCGCGCCAGCCTTTGTAAAGAAATGCCAAGCCTAATGAGTTTGGAAACAGCCAGGCTGGAAGTGACAAAGAGAATGACAGTCACTGGGCGTCTCAGCTGCTTCGAATGATCACAGAGGCACCCATAGTCAGGGGGTGGAGGGATTTCACAACTCCCTGCCAGCCCCCTTCACTGCCCACCCAGAGGCCAAAGACAGGGCCCGTTGCCCGCTGGCTGCTGAGTGCACTGACCCTCCCGGTCCCTCAGGGCCAGAGGTCCGGTGCCCAGGAGGTGGGCGGGGAGAAGGGGGAGCCTGGGCCCCACAGGGTGAAAAGCAGAAGGAAACAGCCACCTTAAGCAGAGGGTGCAGCCCCTGGACATCATCCCACCCCAGCTCCAGGGCAAGGCTGGTGGGCACCGCATCTGCCCCTCAGAGGCTCTGCTGGTGAACACTGACCCTCACACCCTCTTCACTGCCCTCACCTCTCAGACCCAGCCCCTCCCTGATGAGGACCCCCACAAGGTCCACCCCAGCCAGTCCCAGGCCCCATGGCACATCGCCACTCTGCGGCCCTGGACCACTGGCATCTCCTGCCTCTGAGCTCTCCAAGGGCAGAGTGCAGTGTCCAATCTAGGAAAGAACCCATGTGACAAACACGCGGGGTGAGCCACGGCCTACGAACCAACTGGAGGCCTCGAGAGAAGAGACGGAGGACGGGTCCTTTCCCTCCCCTCTGTGGCCACCTCTGAAACCTGGCTGTCATGGGAGGAGAAAGGTTTTGGAAATGGTCCCCACTGTACAGGACCCGCCTGGAAGAGGGGATGGTGGAGGGCGAAGGCAGCACGAGTGTTCCACTCAAAGGGCAGCGACAGACCACACGAGGGGACAGGGCCCCCAAGAGCAGTGCAACAACGGGACAGAAGGTGGCTAGTGGGGCCCGTGGCAGATTCACAGGGCAGGGGAAAGCTCTGCTCCTGCTGCAGCGGGGCTGTGTCCCCTTGGAAGGAACCGGGACCAATCCCAGGGGCTTTCCCTTCTCACAGCAGCTGTCCCGAAGCACAGAGCCAAGTGCGGCCAATCAGAGGACCCATGGAGGGCCTATGGGCCACGTCCCTGCGCTAGCCTCATCGGCCCTCCCAACTTATCTTTGTCCTGGCCACAGTTTTGTTTTCATTTTACAATATCTACTTCTTTCTTTTTTTTTTTTTTTTAAGATTTATTTTACTGTGTTGAGAGAAAAAGAGGGAGAGAAGGGGGAGGGCCCAGAACAGTCTCCATAGTTGCGCGTCATTAGTTTTTTGACATACTTTCATTTCACACAGGTGGATGTGGGGCCAAGCTGGGCACAACCAAACTGGGCGCCTCCCTTATGGGAGGTGAGAACCCTCACCAGCATCCCGGCAGTTACCAATTGTGCCACATTCAGCATAGGGGTTTGCACAGGCCGGGGCCAGGATTCGATCCCCAGACCTCATCGTTGCAAGGCAAGTGCTCAATCTGTTGAGTCATCCCAGCATCCCCTACAATATATATATTTTGACCACCACCTCAAATCCTTTGTGCAGTGAGGAGGAACTAATTAGTAAGTTTCTGAGCCCCACGATCCCCCAGGGGCCACATCTGAACTGGTTCATGGGCACCGTTTACCTGGTATCACAAAGAAGCATTTGCTAGCATGTCACCAAAAACAACAACCATGGTGAGTGTAGTGGGGGTTGTGGGTGGAGTGACAGTTATGGGCACAGAGCTGCCGCCCCTAAGTATAGTTCCAGAGATTACGGGGAAGCTCAGCTGTCGTCACCCCTCTGCCAGAGGGAACACAGGCTCCCGGCTCTGTCTCCCACATAGAAGACCACAGCAGAAATGGCAGATCCTAAAGGCTGCAAGAGCTGGGTACCAAGACTAACGCCCCCACAGAAAAGTCTAGAACCTTTGGACCTAATAGCCCAGGAAGACTCAACTCTTATGGGTGGCAGCTTCACTTCAATTCTGGAGCCCTGAGGGGACAAGGGAGGGCCATACGGATGCCCTTTCCAGTCCTGGGTCCCTCAGAGGCAGACACACCCAGAAGCCAAGTAGTGGGAGCCCACGTCCCATGGCAGGAGCACGCCACTGGCCTGAGTTGGCTTTGCAACCCCTACAGCTCCAAAGACACAGTGCATGCGGGACCCAGTCACCAGGAAGGTGACAGAGGCCGGACACTGTGGCCCAGCAGAGGTGGTCAAGGATCCCACGACAAGCTAAGGGGGAGGGGCACTAGGAATAAAGGAGAAGGATGTGACTGGTACGAATGTCAGGCTCACAAAGATGAACCTGGGAGTTACAAAACTGCAATGCGTGGCCCACATCCAAGCGCCCGCGGCAATCCGTGCTGATGACAAACCTGCCCGTTTCGTCCTGGCAGAGAGAGCGTTTTATGAAAATGGTCATTGAATCATTCTGACAAAGCATCTCCCGGTGGAGACAAGCGGGCACTCAGAGGCTGAGATGGGCCTGTCTCCCATCTGCCTTCCGCGGGAACGGGGGAAATGTGGCCGCTTCTTCAAAGTTCTAGGCCTGAGAGTTGCTCACAGGGCTGAGTTTGAGCCCTGAAGCCCACCAACGGGTTTGAAACCCAGTCTCTCCACTGCTGAGCTGTGTGATGATAAGCAACAAACAACCTCTCTGTGCCTGTTTTGTCACCTGCAAAATGGGTCAGGGAAGACCAACTGGTGTGGTCACAGTTCAGTTTCTCTATCATCCTGTATGTGGCCGGGGGTGAGGACATAGCCAGATGACCATGCAGTGAGCCTGGAGGGGACCAGGCGGGAAGTGGCACAACCTCCACTGTCCACATTTCCACTGGCCAGTCCACAGCCACATGTGTCTGTGAACAGTCTGCAAATACTACCTAGTCAGGTGAGATACACGAGAAAGTGCTGAAAACAGTGTTTGGCACAGGTCGGTGCTCCTTGAATGTTAGTAAGGGGATATGGTGTCCAGAGGTGACTGTCTCCCCGTCCCTTACAACGTCTCGCAGAGCTGTGCAGGCCCAACACTGCGACTGGGCAGTGAGGAGAAAGCCCAGTAGAAGCTGAAGAGCGCACAGGTGCACCGGGCCAGAGGAAACCCTCAGACCCAACCTTCCTCTCCTCTCCTCCGACAATGCACCTGAAGACTCTATTTCCATTCATTAATAGTCCCCTTGATCCCAGAACATGCATTAACTTCAAAGTCTCTGTGGACACCAACAAGGGCGAGCTTACAAACCTGTTCTTCCTCCTAATCTCAGCTGCCTGCAGGGCAGGGACAGCGGGGGCCTCCCACCCTCCATCCTCACCTTCAGCCTCACCAGCTGCCACCCAGGTTCTCAGGAAGAGCCCAGTACAAAAGGCCACATCTCCCAGGCTCCCCTGAAACTGTGAGGCCATGTGACTATCATTTGGCCAATAAGGAGCTTCTACCCAAAGTCACAGGAAAATGGGGGAAGGCAATGAACCCCGAGCTGTCTGATTAGAGCATCCATGGGTACAAACAAGGACTTGGGGAAATCAGACCAAGTCCTAGAAAGACCAAGGCCGTTCTGAGGCACCTGGGTATTTGTTTATGGGTCACTCCCAGGGGACAGGGCCAGAAACAAAGCTGCAGCCAGGAGGTTCCTGGTCTCCTAACAGTCAACAACCCCGGCAAATGACACAGGCTGCAGGAAGTCGGGCTGAGCAGTCCTCATTGTCAGCAGCCACTTTCAAAGGCTCGTAAAAGAGAAAGCTCAGAGACTCTGCTCTGGTGCCCAAGGGCAGATGTTGATATACCAGGAACACTGGTAGAAGCTTCAAGAATAGTGGAGCCAAAGGTGCAAGAATGCTCAGCTGGTCATCTGTCACATTAGACCTCAGTAACCATCAAAGGCAGCATGTTAGCACGTGGCTGGGGAGGGTGGGGTCATGGAATGGAGCCCAAGCCTGACGATTACACACAGTAGGTACTCAATCAATGCTCAGTCTGAGAACTTGGTGGTTTTCTGAAGCCCCAGCAAGCAGAGACTGACTCAGGACCCACACACAGTCTGTCCTCTCAGGTAGCAGGAGGCCCCAGGGAGGCTGGACCCAGAAGCCCGCCCACTCACCCTCCCTGTATTTGGAGCCAGGGGGTGCACCGGGCTCGTGCTCCTGCCTTCCTGGGCCCGTGGGTGGTGTGAGGGCTTCCCCAGGAGTGCTTCTCAGGCCCCACCTGCAGTATCTCCTGGGTACCGGTGAAAATTTCAGAACTTGGGCCTCACTCCAGACCTCCTAGCTCAGGACCCTGTAGTGGGACCCAGGACTCTGCATTTTTAAACACACTCTCTCTCTGCCTCTTCTGACAGCTGCTGAGGCTTGAGAACTGTGGTGGCCCCACTGCCCAGAGAGGAGTCTGCAGGGGCCTGTATTCTCCCACAAGACGCAGTAACTACTAGAGCTTCTCATTAACGTTAAACGTGTACACGTGTGCAAACACTCGCTCCTGCTGGAGGGTGTGCGGCCCCTGTGGGACCTTCCGTCCCCGTTACACTGGCCTGCTGAAACATGCAGCCTGAACCGGCGACTTCCTCCAAGTGCTGCCACATCCTTGATGTGCTTTGGTCCCCACAACAAAGTCCCAAGATGAGACATCAGGCTCACATCACAGGCAGCTCAGCTGAGTTGGGTCAATGTTCTGTACCCCGTGCAGAGAGCCATGTTCATCGGGAAGCCTGCTGGGAGGTGCAGCCCCCATTAATGCATACAAATTGTCACTGCCACAGGGACACAGTCCTGGCAGGGGTTCTCTGAGAACCACAGGCTCTGAGCACTCTCCTCCAGGGATGCTGGGGCAACCTGACCAGGTCCTGCCCCTGTGGAGCAGCTGGATGACCGTTAGCAAAGGCCTCCCCTCCTTTAGCATCACGTTGGGGATCAGGTTCCAGCATATAACTGTGGGGGGACACACACATGCCGTCCACAGCCGCCCCACAGCCTGCTGGCAGAGACAGACCTCTAGAGAATTCACACAGCCCTGTGGGCGCGCAGGATCACACCCAGCTGCCAGCCCAGCCCCTGCCCTCACCCCCCAGGACCCCCAGCCCCGGCCCACTGCCACGCCCACAAGTGCGCCTGGACTCTCCTTCCCTGACCTCCCCCCGAAGGCCACCAGCAATTTCTCATTTCCCTGCTTCACCAACTCCATTTTCCAAAGTGATTGAGATCCTAACACCATTAAACATGATTTAATTTGCTTTTCCTAATGATATGCCCACCGTATTAGGACATCTCTCCTTTTCCACTTGAAAGACAGCGCGGGGTGATTTTCTCCAGTTAAATTAATAGGGAAACCATTAGAAACGTTACAGAGAAATTGTGGCCTTCAGTTCAGCGAGAGACTTTCTAAACAGAGGGGAGGCAGGGTCTTAGCTATGGTCTCTGGTGTAAGAATCATTTCCGCCTGTTCAAGTGCTTCTACCTGGTGATCTAACCAGGGGTCTCCAAACTACGGACCACGGGCTGAGGCCCTCTCATCCGGCCCGTGGAGACCTTTTTATCTGAATAAAATAATATTAATAATTAAAAACAACATCTATGTTTTGATTCTTTTTTATTTGGACCTCGAGTGTGTAGTCAGCCCCCAAACTGCTGTTTAATAGTTAATGCAGCCCACGGGCTGAAAAGTTTGGAGACCTCTGATCTAAACCATGCCCAGTGGCCACCAGTTCTGGGAACCATCTAGGAATTCCGTCTCCTCCTCCGGGCACCTGTGGTCAGAGTGTGGACAATGCCAGGTCCTTCACAACCCCATGAGGCTGATTTGATAGAATTTTGATGCCCGTTTCATAGAGAAGATGACTGAGGTCAGCAAGCTTGTATAGCATGACCAAGCTCACGCACATTAACATACAGAGGCAGAACCCATGTCGCTGTCAGCCCCTGGGATCCACAGTCATACCTTCAAATCGTTCCCACTCCCTCAGGCTCTTACCTTTGATCTCGCCAACCTGGCCCTGGCGGGTTAGGGCTGGACTGCCAGTCCCCCCTCAGACCTCCCTGAAGCCTGTCCCTGAATCTCAGACACAGGCCCCACTGCACAAAGCCACCACTGTGCACACAGCCACCCTTCCCTGGGGCTCTCATGTGAAGCTGGGACTCGCAGGAAACGGGGATCCTGACAGCAAGCACCCCCCAAGGCCTCGTCACCAGAGGAGGGTCCAGCGGGGCTTTGAGATCAGGGCCTGAGGCTCCAGGCCTCCCGGTGCAGCGCTTCTGGGGACCCATCCTGAGGCTTTCTGCAACCCAGGCTCCTGGACCAACTTCCTGGGCCCATGGCAGCCCGGCCAGGGGGAGGCACTGGCACAACAGGTCTTTCTTGGACATCTGTCCCTGTCTTGGGAGGGAGAGAGGGCACTGAGCCACTTTTGCCACCAGCTAACATGTTTCAATCTCAGATCATGAAGGAATGCAAGCTGGAAATGGCACAGGAGTGAGCCGGCTGGACGTGGTCTGCCTCAGGGAAGCAAAACTCAGAGTCCCCTCGTGGCATCCCCGGGCCCAGTGAAGAAAGGCCCGCCTTCCACCCTCCGTCCTCCAGCACAGCTCAGAGATGCCTTCTGCTGGCCCCAGACCAGGAGCACCGTCAGCGCTCCCACCTCCATGGCAGGCTCTGTGCCAGGTGCCACGAGGAAGCCAAAGAGTGCCGGGCAAAGGTGCTCCTGCCTGGCCCCTACCACCTGCCAAGAGCCAGCCCCACTGACCGCACACGAGTAGCCTCCCAGATATGCGAGCAGAGGCTCACACAGGCAAAGGGCTCTGCTGTGGGAGGCTGCACAGAGGGCCTCGTCCCCGTCAGCCTGAAAGGCTGTGCTCCACCCTCCCATCCCCAGGGGCCTGGGTTTACAGGGCCAGGAGAGAGAAGCCACAAGCAGGCCCCATCCTCACCAGGCCTCAAAACAGGGGTTCTGTTGAGAAGAGCTAAGGCCAGCTGCTCCAGAACCTGTGCTCCACGAATGCTACAGCAACCCAGAGCCGCTTCCCACAGGAGGCGGCATGGGGCTGGCCTGAACCACACGGCTAGGTCAGGTCCATGAGAGCAGAGCGCAGGTGGCTGGGCAGAGATGCCCAGTGGCCCCTCTGCTGCCCGCCCAGCCTGGGAGGCCTGGGCCCTGAGGTCCGCCGCTGCGTGGAGGCCACACCTACACCAGCAGGTGGTAGGTGGGGGTCATCCTCCCCAGGGGCCACACTCTCCGGGCCCCATAGCACAGAAGAGCCGAGGGATGGCTCTAGACTGGGGTGCTGGCCTGTCACTCTCCAAGCTCCCTCTGCTGTCTTCCCACAGCAGGCAGGTGCCACCAGCCTGCCACACTGCCTGCTGATGACCAGCTGAGCCCTCTGTAGTGAAAGGCACCCAAATCGGGGTCCGTGAAGGTCATTGTCCCAGAGGTCTCCAATTATCTGAGCACTCCACACTGAACTTAGCCAACACATAACTTCCTGCCCGCCCCTTTCCTGGTGGGGGCACCCTCCATGTGAGCACACAGATACCAGGTGTGGATCAGAAATTAACAAGAGATATAACTCATAATTAGTCTTTGATTAATTAAAACCAGGAAAATTAATTACTTAAGAAATGTCGTTGGTTTCATATTTGAAAACCTGCAGCCCTAAGAGGAGAGGAGATATTCCAGAGGGTCCGTGGAGGCCCAAAGCCGGGGTGCAGATCTGTCAGGTTCCCCGGAGACCCCGCCTTGAGCCCTCAGGCTCAGGCACGTGGGAGAGATCACCCTACCTCCCCTCACCCACTCTCGAGCAGAGGCTGCGGAATCTGTCACCACTCTACCCCCTGCACGGGGCCTGTGGCAGGCACTCCATGGTGTTTGTTGAATGAATGAATGAGTGAGTGAATGAATGATCATCTTTACACCACAAATGTTAGAAGGGAAACTGTCTCGATCTAAGGAACCCGGCCTCCAGGTCACCGGCCCAGACACACCAGGACCCACATCCCTGACCACTGCTCTCCACAGACTCACAGACCACCGGCCGCAGCCGGGACTGTACTCTGAGCTCCTCCCTCCGGACCTAAGGAGACGCAAGGCTGCTCACCTCCGCTGCACCCACAGCACTGCGCAGACCCTCCAGAAGCACTAGCTTTCCTTCCGAAGGGCCAGCCAGGCTGCCAAAAAGGACACTTTGTTACAACTACTCATTTACATTTTGATTTTTTTTCTTTCTTCTCACCTTCTTAGCCTCATTCCTTTTTTTTTTTGCTACAAACATCAAATTGTCAGGCTTCAACAGAAACAATTTATGTCTTTCGGCACTGGGGAGAAACAATTAGCCAATTAAAATTTAATTAACTGTGGACACAGGCAAAAAAATAAAATCCCAAAACGCACAATTTCTGCCAAGGCTAGCTGGGAAAATTCAAGCTCTCAGCCACATGGGTGGGGCCCACTGGGTAAAGTAGACATGGAAGAGAGCTGACAAAGATGCAAGCCCACAGGGATAAGACAGGCACCCTCATGCCACCACCAAGTCATCCAGCCTATCCAACCTTCTGTTCACAGATGGGGAAACTGAGGCCCTGAAGGTGAGCAGTGAGGCTCAGCAGCCAAAGCCAGGCCTGGACACCCCACTCCTGCCCCCACCTCCTCATTCCTAGGCTGGTCCACCCACCACAGGCACCCAGAGTTCCTTTGCCCCATAAATGGATCTCATAAGGGAGAAGGGAATCGACAGGCCCGAATCGCTGAGCAGGGGTCAAGTACTGACCTCCTCGGCCAGCGGCCCCCTCAGAGACCTGGCCTGACTCTGGGATCACCACCTGCCTGGGCCCTCCCCCTTCTCTCTCTCTCTCTCTCTGTAAAAAAACAATAAAATAAATCTTAAAAAACAAAAAAACAATGGGGGAAGCCGGGATGGCTCAGTGGGTTAAGCGCTCACTTTGCAGCCCCAGGGACCGAGGATCGAATCCCGGCCCCGGCCCGTGTGGACCCACATGCGCAACTGGCCCCCAGTTCAGTTCTCACCGGGGTGAGACCCCGACCCAGTTCCTGCCCTGTGCAGCCCCGCCCACCTGTGGAATGAAACTACGTGAAGAAACCAATGATGTGCAACTATGGAGACGGCTCTGGGCCCTCCCCCTTCTCTCTGTCTCTGTCTCTGTATCTATCTCTCTGTCAAAAACAATAAAAATAAATCTTAAAAAAAAACCAAAAAAAAACACAATGGACTCACTCCATTCAGCACAGCCCCGCACGCCCGGCCTCCTGAGAAGGTCCCGAGTGGTTTGAAATGCAGCCCGGGAGGGCACGTTCTGCACCTGTTCTGACCTGAGAGAGAGAAGCGCCGTCTCTCTGGGCCTCAGTTTCCTTCCTTCCGTCCTGAGGTCCCTGAAGGACGTGAGGAGCCCAGCACAGCACATGGCGCAGTGTCCACGCTCGTGGCACTGGAGGAGGAAGGCTGGAGGCCGCAGCACAGGCAGCTCCCGGCACCCCGCGCTGCTCCACGCTCACACGCGGCCGGCGGCCGCCCCCAGCCTTGCTGACGGGCAGGCTTAACCGCTTCAGAAGTTCCGAGCCTGGCAAATGTTTTCATGAATAATAAATAGGAGAGTTAAACCATTTATTAGAGAGTGTGCTCCGCTCTTTAACTCAAACGATAGAGAAAGCCACGCAGACCTCCTTCTGGGGCTGGTAGTTCCCCCAAAATAGAGGCAAATGTGAGCCGAGCTGACCTGGCAGGTCTTGGGCGCAGGGCAGCCTGGCTGTGGGCATGCAGGGGAGCAGCGCCCACGTCACTGGGAACGGGTCCCAAGGAAGATCCTATCTCCCCAGTCTCCCCAGGCCCTGGCACTCACCGGATGCCCACCCAGCCCCACCAGAGGCCTCCAGCTCCTTCCAGAAGACCCAGGTATTCAGGTAGACAGGCAGGTGCGATTCCAGGCACCGGGAGACATCAGCACACAAAGCTCAAAAGTCCCCACAGCCAGGAAGCTCCCAGTCGGGTTCGGGGAGACCAACTAAGACCGATAAAACGGTCAGTGAGGACACGACTTAGATAGCCCACAGCACTGGGCAGGACGAAGGCGGCACTGAAGGGCATGACCGCCATTTAATAGCAAGACTTGAGCAAAGGCCCCCAGGAGATGAGGGTGGGTGGACCTGCTGCTATGGGGAAACCGTCCAGGCAGAGGTGCAGCCAACAGGCCCACCCAGTGATGGGCGTGAGCAGCAGAGGCAGGGGGAGCAGGTGTCAGAAAAGACCACCCAAAGCACCCAAGCCGGAGGCCCTCTGCGGCTTCCTGCAGGCTCGGGTCCCACAGCTGGGGGCTCCCAGGCCACTCAGGAGCAGCACCCTCATCAGCCCCTCCCTGCCGCCCGCACACCTTCCCCATGTCCTGTGCCTGGAGGACACGCTGGCCTCCTGGGAGGCTTTCCCATCTCTACCCCTGACTTAACAGTGCAAGGAAGCACACTCTGCAGTGACGGTGACAACAGAAACCTGTGCCGCCTTCACAAAGATCTCTCCACCACACGGAGCCTGTGGGGCTCTATCGGCAGGGGCCAGCTGATCCAATGGTCCCCATTTTCCAGATGAGAAAACTAAGGCTCAGAGAAAGTCACCTGCCCAGAGTCACTAGATGTAGCTGGACTGACGGTGGGGCCGATGCCAGGCCCAACACTCTGTTGGCCAAGCCAGCCACAACTTTGCCACCTTACTGAGGGGGCGGCCTGGCCAGGGAAGGAGGGCAGAGCGGGTCTGGAGTCAACAGACTCCCAGACCCAAGAAACTAACAGCCGTGTGACCTAAAGCAAGTTGTTTTCTGAGCCCATGTTTCCCGCTCTGGAAAATGGGGTAATAACAGACAACATTGGGGCACACTCAGGAGATTACATGAGCTGGCCTAGGGCACCCAGCTGCAATGAGGTGGGGCTGTCACTCTGTCACGACATTACCTGCAACCTCCAGGGACCAAAACACCAGAAGAAAGCCACCAAAAGAAACCCTGCCACCCAACCAGGATCCTCCCTCCAAACTTCCAACCGGACTCCATGCTGGGCAATGGGTTTCTGGAAGACCCAGTGGTACGGGCCATGCATTCAGCCTTCCCACGCTCCTCCAGCCTGGGCCCTGGGCTGGGACAGGCAGAAAACAAGGAAGGGTTCCCGCACTCACAGCGGGAGGGGCGTGGGGAGCGGGTGGGCCAAACGCAGCAGCAGGCAGCTCCCACTCACACTCGCCACGCCCGCCCACCCTGGGAGGCAGGAAGCTTCTCAGACAGGACTGGATTCAAGCCGAAACCTAATACCTTAATGCGACCTTCGGGAGAATGCCAGGGGAGGAGACCACAAAAGGAAAGACTTCCAGAAGCAACTTTCTGGAGTCTTCGGCTCCTGCTGGATCTCGCTGGGAAGTTAGCAAGAGGCACAAAACACTAATAAAAATGGCAGGACCTGCATGCACGTTCACCTCCTTGCTAAGACCGTGTAACAGCGCACATGCTGCGCCCTTATGCTGCGTCCTTACTGCCCTCATTGTACTAGCCCTGCAGAAACGGGAGCTCTGGGCTCTGTACTCAGAGCCTGGATTCACAGCCAGGTCTAAGTGACAGGAAGCCCCTATCGCCCGCCCGACTCCCCCGCAGCCTCCCTCCAACAGGATCCGGGTGAGAGAAAGCACCGGAAGAACGCTGCAGTGGACCGCCTGCGGCTGCCCTAGTGAGCAGAGCCTGTTCCCTCAGTGGCTGCCTGCACCCAGGGTTCCCCCAGCCCTCAGGGGTCTGCTGCCCCCTGAGGCCTCTACCAAGGGTCTCCTCAGGTGCCCTGGACCAGCGAGCAGAGAGAACTCTGTCAAAATGGGGCTGGCCCCCCACCTGGGTTAAGAAAACACTTTTTGTAACTTCATGCACCCCAAAACATCAGCTCCCCTCGGCACCTGCCCCGCTCGATCCAAGGTCCCCTCTGTCCTGAAGGAAGAAAGGTCAACAAGGCCGGAAGGAGAACTCCAAAGGCCAGGGGCGGGGGCTGCACTTACAGCACAGGGAGGCCCTGTGGCCCTGTAAACAGGAAGAGCTCGGCTGTCCCCGGGGAGAGAGCCTGAGCGTCCCCCTAACAACAGGAGCTTTTGCCCCAAATGCTGGGCCAGAGCCATGGCCTCAGGGAGAAGCGTTCTTGAGTGTTCACTTTCTCCCTCCTTCGTCTACCATGAATTGCCCAACAGCAAATCTGGGGGCCCCTCGGAGGGCAAAGGCCATGCAGCTATTTCTCTCCATTTTTTTTTTTTTTAAGATTTATTTTTTTTGTTTCTGACAGAGAGAGATACAGAGACAGTGAAGGGGGAGGGCCCCGAACAGTCTCCATAGTTGCACATCATTGGTTTTTCCACACAGTTTCATTCCACAGGTGGGCGCGGGGCTGCACAGGGCAGGAGCTGGGCCGGGGTCTCTCCCCGGTGAGAACTGAACTGGGGGGCACTCCCCAGTTCAGCATATGAGTCCACACGGGCCGGGGCTGGGATTCAATCCTCGGTCCCCGGGGCGGCAAAGTGAGCACTTAACCCACTGAGCCATCCCGGCTTTCCCTCGATTTCTCTCCATTTTATTCTTAGCACAGTAAATACCGAATGAACACATGGCACATTAAATGCTGGATGGATGGAGGAAGGAAGGAAGGAAGGGAGAGAGGGAGGGAGAGAAGGAAAGAAGGAAGGAGGGAGGGAGGGAGGAAGGAAGGGAGGAAGGAAGTTTTGTTGTCCAGGGTATCCCATCTCTGGACATCAGGAGGGACTAACCAGGAAAAACAGGCTCCAGTCAATGTGGGGAGAACACGTCTCCATGTCCCAAGCCTCTGCTGGCCCCAGTCAAACTCAGCTGGGAAGTGCTCACCACAGGTAACCAGTCACCACAGTTCCCACAGGTAACCACAGTAAAGAAAACACACAGGGAAGGAGACCGGTAACATGGACGCATAGCCACATGGACAGGCCGGTCTCTTTCCAGGGTCACAAGGTGGGCAGTGCAGACCGCGCTTCCCCTGCCTCTGTGGGCTCCAGTGCCCTGTCCCCAGCCAGGTGTCCCTTGCACACACAGCCTACACACAGCCCCCGCACAGGCCATCCCAGGCAGCTGAGAGGCCAAAGGACCAAGAACAAGGCAGCTAGGACAAAAGCGCACCTTCCAGGACACAGGCCAGGAGCTGAGGAGGCCATAAACCCACCCTCACTTTCTGCTCCACAGAATCTGGAGGGTGGAATTCTTATCATCGTTTTATAAGCAGGACTTGGAGAAACTGAGTCACTTTGCCCACTGTGATGGCAGGGCTGGGACTGAGGCGCAATGCACGCGTGCATGTGTGTGTGTGTGTGTGTACACGCACGCGTGTGCTGAAGGCCCTTCAGAGCACAGAGCCGTCAGCTTCTCCCTGCTCAGGGCCCTGCTGTTCAAGGCAGAGAGGCACCAATCCATTTGAAAGCACATCTGTGGGAACGGAGAAGCCACTTCTGGGAAAGGAAGCCACGTGGGCCCCTCAGCAGCTCCGCCCAGCAGATGCACCTCTGGGCAGCAGGCAGCACAGGGCTCCCAGGTCCAGCCAGGGGCACCACGTGGACATGGCTGAGTGATCTAAGAGAGGAACAGAAACCTAAGAACTGGGTGACTACACAAAGCGGAGGGCTCTAGAACAGGCCCCCGAATCTCATCTCTAGAGAATTCTGGGATTCAGAAAGAATACTGTCAGGCCCCGGGGGCTTACGGGGGAGTCGGGCCACTAAGGCTAATTCGACACTGTACAGCCCTTCAAATACGGGCTCCTCTCAGCACTGACTTCCCAGCATCCGGGACTGCAAATACAGAGGTCCCTTTGTACTTTGTACTTCATCAATCATTTATCCCTGGACATTTCTTCACACACCAAGTCCCTGATAATGGTCCTCAGATAAATGCAATAAATATCTCTCGGTCATTCCCATCAGCAGGTGGAAACTCACCCCTCGGGTCGTCCGGGAAATGGCTGTTCTGCAGATGCCGTGCCAGCCACAAAAGGAAGGGCCCGGTGGCCGGGTCCTCTAAGAACCTGAAGGGACCCAGGACACCTGGACTCCAGGCTGCACTGAGCAAGGTCTGTTCTCAACCCCGCAGCCCCCAAGCCACTGAGAAGTCAGCACAGTCCTCATCCCAGCCATTTGAAAGGAGTGACCTGGACCTGCTGTGCTTTCAGATGGCAGGTGACACTGAACCCAGGCTCACCAGGAAGCCCTCCCCACAACAGACCAGCATCATGTCAGCCAACCCCCGGAGCTGGTATGAACTTCGGCCCATTCTCCCATGAAGAACTGGAGATTCAGGGCAGGAAGCAAAAAACACTCAGGGTTCCCCCACTAGGAAGGCAGAGCCAGGGCTCCAGGCCCAGTTCTGTCCTCGTCTGCGCCGTTTCCCCTGCACTCTCCTGGATTCATGACGCCTGGCCTCATCTCACCCTGAATGAATGGCCTGAGAGAGGGGCCACCCTGCTGCCCCCAGGTCCCCCGTGAGCCCCCCCTCCTGTGTGCAACACAATCCGGCCCGCACCCGCCGGGCGCAAGGATGGGGAAACCCAATCCGCTGTGTGTCGAAGGAGCCAGGCCCGTTCTGTTTATTTGTCCCTCCTGCCGCTGAGCAGGTGACTGAGGCTAGAAGAAGAGGTCACTCACCTTTCCAAAGTCTCGGACATCGAAGAGGTCGAAGGGGTCAAACAGCTCACTGTTCCTTAATCCGAATTTATCGTGGCAGACTTTAAGGAAGGTGCGTATATTCTTCAAACACAGAAACTAGAGGAGAGAAGGAAACCGTCACTGAACCGGAGGCATCTAAGAATAATAATGACAACAGTCGCAGGTGTTTGCTTCCCTGTGCCCATACGGACCAGCAGACTCCTGCTCTGAAAAGACGCACCATTCTCCATCCCGCTGGCCCAGATTTCACAGGTGGCCCCTGGCTCACCTGGGCCATTCATGACCATCTGCCCCCATACCCTGCCCTCTTGACTGGAATGAAATAACTTGCCTCCAGTAACCAAGGACAGCGCACGCCCACACACCACCTTCCCGGCACAGACAGGCCCCAGTTACTTCACCCATGACACCACCATCAGCTGGGAACCACCCCATGAAAGCCAACCCAGGGAGCACCCATGCCCCAACACCTGGACTCCTGGCTTGCACTGGGATAGGAGGCAGGCATGGGGGAAGGGGAGCAGGTGAACGGGATGGCTGGCTCTCAGCCCCCGTGGAGAAGGAGCTGGTATAGAACTTCTGGGGGCAGCAGGCAAGGCGGCCAAGAGTGCAGGCTTTGGAGTCACTTGGCCCTGGATTCAAATCCTGATGCTGATTCTAACTTTCAGGACCAGGGGGCAACAGCTGGGCTCCTGAGGCCTGCATTCCTAGCACGTCCCTAACATGATGTACCTCACCAGGTGAAATCCGTACCCAGGGGCACAGGGCGGGCGTTCGGGAGGTGGGAGCCATCAGCCCTCCCAGCTCAGCATGGGCATCCCCAAAGCTAGGACTGAGCTGCACACTGAGACTACCCAAGTTGCAGACAGTCATCCTCACCGATAACCATTCACAAAGCGCCCAGCGGCTCCATCTCAGGAGAGCCGCCGAGAGCCCGCGCCTACTCACTGGAAATTTAGCCGAAGGCACAGATTTAAGTCAACGACCGGCCAGAATCAAAAAGCAATGGCAGACCCACCATAAAGCAAGCCGCACAGAGAAATAGTAGTGTGATTGTCACCTAACGTTGTGAATACCCTTAATGCCACTGAACTGTGCAATTAAGATGATTAAAGTGGCAAATGTTACATTTTGTATATTTTGCCATAATAAAAAAAATAATTTTAAAAAAGAGACACACACAGATCCACAAGAAGGAGGCACTTTGCGGACAGAGGCAGAGACTGGGGTGACACACCCACAAACCTAGAAGGTCAGAGGTGGCCAGGGAGCCTCCAGAAACTGGGAGAGGCCTGGGACACATGCTCCCTCAGAACCTCCCAGAAAAGCTAGTCCAGCCAACACCTTGATCTTGACCTTGTGGCCTCCACACCAGCAAGAGAGCACATTTCTGCTACCTTAAGCTTAAGCCCCTGGTCTGTGGGATACAAGTATGCTGTCCCCGCGTGCACACCGAAGAGGCGGGGTCTGAACAAACCCAGCAGCCCCCCTCAGTCCTGCCTCCCTCAGACCCTCACCCCACCACCCACCCAGCAGCCTCCTGCCTGTCTCCACTACTTCCTGCACATCACTCCTCTCTAATTTCCACTAAGCATTTATTTTAATTCCCCCGCAGCCTCCCATTTTTAGAGTTAATTACATAGCTCTTCACCATAATCGCAGCCAGCAGGGCCCATCTTCCTTTCAGGGCTCAGGAGGGGGCATGGCGTCTGCCTGGCCGGGCCCCACCCCCACCATGGCCACTCGGGCCCCCAACCTTCCAGAACCCCACCCCGGCAGCTCTGGGCCCACCCCGGGCACCCCAGGCCGGCCTCTGGAAAACTGGGCCACAGAGTCAGGCTTCAGGGAATGGACACAGCCAGGCTGATCAGACCCTTACAGGACTGGGTTCAGATTCTGGGAGAGACTCCTGAAGTGTGGCAGTGAGAGGACGCAGGCCCTGAGCCGCTGCAGGCAGGTCTCGGCCACAGGCTGAGTGACAGCAGGTGAGGAAGGCCCAGGCAGTGGCCAGTGTGAGGCCAGAAGCTGCTCATCCTTGTCCAGAGGCCACAGAAGGCCTGACAGCCAGCCATGTCCCTGTGGCTTCAGGGGAAACGCATTCTTCTTGTGTCCTGGCCTGAGGGGCCCTCCACGAAGGACAGTCATTGCTTCACCAGCGTCTTGAAGCAAACGCTCAGAAGTCCAGCTAAGTGGCCATAATAAGCGTCTGTCCCCAGAAAACTGGCCCTGTGACAAGCAGTCCAGAACTGAGTCGGCTCCCGCTGCATTTGTTTAGGGCACTCCGTGGGGCGTGGGCACCCCAGCCCCTGCCCCCCAGGCCCACAGGGAGGACTCTGGCCTCCAGGCCCCCACACCACCACCCCCCATTCAGGCCTGGCCAAGGCGGAGCAGCCTGAACTGGACTCCTCAGCCTCCTCAGCCCTAATGGGCTGAAATCAGATTAGCGTGAGGACAGGCTCCGTGCTCAGCCGCCCACCACCCCCCAGGGACTGCAGGCCACGCAGCCAGGCCTGCTGCTCACTGTCATCTGTCATTTAGCTCTCGTGAGGCCCCAGCTCGGGGATCCTGGATGTCAGAGGCAGAGCAGGACCCCGAGTCTGAGCCATGAGGCCCCAGATGCACCCTCAGGGGTAAGGGCAGCGCTTTCTGGCTAGTGGCCAACCTACTGATCGGGGAGATGCTGCCAGGGACACCTCACTCCCCTGTATAAACACAGAGGCCCTGTCCCACCCGGCGGGCAGCCCTCAGACCAGAGCGGCCCCTCCGTTACCCTCGCCAGGCCTGCTCACTCCCCAGGAGGTGCTGGACCCAGTAACAGGATGGCCCCTACCCGTGGGGCTCATGTCCTCCAGCCCCTAACACACATGGGGCATCAGGGGCCACCCGTCATGCTGCTCACATACGTCAGCAAAGGGAAAACCGAGGCACGGAGAGAGAAGTCACTTGCGTGAGGTCACATGGGGCAGAGCAGGCAGGCACAGCTCCATCATTCTAACCCAGACCCCACAGAGAGCATGCCCGGTGCTGAGAGCCCTGGTCTGGCTGCTAGCCTGTGCCGGTGCCAACCCAACAGCCACTTGTCCTCTCCGTGCCTCAGTTTTTCCATCTGTAAAATGTGGAAATAAAGCCCTGCTTCTAGGATGCTGGAAGATAACTGCTTTAGGAAGTGACAGGTGACACTGGGGCCACCTCCCTACAGAGGTTCTAAAGTCCCTGTGCTCAGAGCTTTTCTGTAACATCATGCCTCGAAAGAGCAGAAGCAGGGGGCTGGCCCCCACTCAAATCTGTAGTTAGGGCCAACATCACCCCCACCCTGCCACCGTCAGCTAGAGCTGAGGATGAGCCCCACCTTGGGGGACCTGGGCCCTCCATCCACACAGCCACCAGCCTCTAATTGCCAGCCTAACTCCTCAAAGCTGCTGCCCCATAATGGGGAGACTGCAGGCCAGACAAAGACCCTAAGGAGACATCTGTCTGAGGCTCTCTGCTCACAGCCAAACCAGTGAGACAACAAGGAGGTAACAAGCATCCTCCCCACGCCACCCACCCTACCTGAAGGAGACCCCTGGACCCCACAGCTCCAGAGACAACAGGGGCATGGCAGCTTCCCAGCAGCGAGAGAACAGGGATTCTCTTAAAGCCTCCGCATCTTTCTGAGAGAGGTGGGGGCCTTCATATCCCAAGTTCATGTCCTGCAACAGACACTGCAAAAAGTGTCCATGGACACACTAAATTGCCTTGAAATATTCCCACAAGGGGCACTAGGACTACTTCCTGGTGACAAGTTGCACTCAGTCCAGGGGATGTGAACCCCTGAGGCCAGGCTGCTGAGCCTGGGTCAGAGGCTCTGACTGGCAGGTGGCGATGCCTTTGATCAATAAAAAATGAAAATGAATTAATTTCTTGTTTTATTTATGCCATCATCATTCCAAAAAAAAATCATCTAAAATGGCTTCATAATTATTTAATAGATGCAGCTTGCTGGAATGGATCTTTCAAATTGGAGTCCCTTGGGGTAAATACACAGGTGGCCTTGAGGTGACAAGCTAACCAGATGCACACAGAGACAGAAGCTGAGAGCATCTTCTCCCCCTGGATCCCAAATGCTCTGGACAATGACCCACAGCAAGGGCTCAATATGTAGTGAACAAGTGAAGGGAGGAAGGAAGAAGTGACAGTCCCCAAAGCCTCCTTGGCTTCTCCCCCACACACTGGTGACCCATGCTGGCTGCACAGGAGTCGGGGTCCCATAGACAGTTGCCACTGCTTGAGTGGCAACCCTCACTTCCAGGAGCATCTCTTTCACAAACAAGCAGGTAGGTGCAATTTGGGGTCTAGCCACAACCACGACTCCCATCCACGTCAGCCCTGCCCTTGGGCCTCTGGCTAGGACCATCAGACCCCCCAAGCAGCCAAGCCCCACATCTCCGGCAGCTCAGGCCATTTATCGTCCATTCTACAGATGGGGAAACTGAGGCTCAGGAGGCAGACCTGAGATTAGAATTCCACAGCACTGAAAGGTTTCCCACGCCACACCTGGGCCACCAAAGGCGCCACGACTGTCTCCAGCACTGGGAGGCCCCAGGGGAGCGCTGACACCCAGGCTCCCCCGGCTCCCCTGCTGCTCCAAGCAGGGAAAGCACAGCCTATCGGGATTTATCTGAGGAGTGTCAGGGATTTGATTATGTCCGGACAATTGAACATGAACACATCCTCCGCTTGGGCGACGTCCCAGCTGCGCACGCACCAGGAGACAGAGCTCAGGCGCCGGCAGGCAGGCTGATGAGCCGGGCCGCCCCTGTGCAGGGACCCTCCGGGCTCTCTCTGCACCAGCTGCAGGGAAGAGAGGGCAAGATTTTCTTTGTGCCGCCAGGTCTCCCAGGAGCCAGACACTAAGGACAGGCTGCGTGGGGCACAGCGGCGTTGCTCACCGTCCTATAGCTTAACCCAAGGCCGCTGGATTTTATCACCCGAAGGACCAAATCAGCTCCCTGTTTCGTCTCCCTGTTTGGTGGTTTGTAGCACTTTAAGCTCGCTGACTCTCAGGGGCTGAAGCCCCCTCAGATGGTATTTACACTTTCTCCAATAACAGTTTTAGCCACTGGGCCAGCGCCAGGCACTGAACTAAACCCTTGATGTTCATCGTCTGGTTCGTTCCTCTGATACGATCATGTCCCCATTTTACAGGTGGAGAGATGCCTAGGGGACCATCAAGTGGACAGGCAGTGAAGGGAGGGCCCAAATGGTCTGGTCCAGGCCTCATGGTTACTAAGCCAGACAACTCCCACAAGAGACCCCCAAAGCCACAGAGGGGGACACCCCTCTGAGCCCAACCTCAAGAAGGCCAGGCCATGCTGTAGGTTGAAACTAGGGCTGCACAGGGTCTCCTGGGCTGCATCTCTCTGTCTCTCTGATCCCAGCTCCTGGGAAGAGAAATGCTCCCCAGTGATGTTGGTGCCGCCTCCCCTGAGGGCAGTGCTCCAGCCCCAACCACCAAAATGGGATTCAAAACGCACTCAGCCTCTTCTGTGCTCAAGAGGGGGAACCCTCCAAGGCCAACAAGTCCCAGCCTCAGCAAATTTCCTGACCCCTGACCCTCCTCCCACAAGGATGTCCTGACCCATTTCCAGTGCGCTCTGGCCACTCCCCTTTCCCCCTTTGGTTCATAGGAAGGGGGTTCAGGCTCTCGGATGCTGCAGACACAACGCTGACACCTGGCCCCCTCTGGACTCTGGGCCTCGGATCATGCCATCCCCTGGCCCCACTACGCTCACCCAGCACATGCCCTCCCTCACCACAGCCTTCCACAGTGGTCACAGCTGCATGGGGCCACCCGCTCACACGCTCTAGACAGTTGGCATCATGAAATGGGGAGGGGTCTTCCCAGTGACAATGGGGAGGGGGCTCAGCAGAGTTAAGGAAGCAGGTTCTAAAAGGTGAGGAGGTCAAGTTCTCTGGCAGAAGGGAGGCATACTGGCCGGGCTGTGCCAAGCTGGTGACGGCTGCAAAATGATTACCCACGTCCTGATCTTAAAGGACTTCCTTTCTTCATCAACACTCAAGAGGAAACTCACCAAGAAAAACAATCCTGGAAAAGTACAGTTTGGGACTCCGAGCAGAGATGGGGGCAGCTGGAGAGCTCCATTCTCAACAATGTATCCCTGTCCCGATGTAGCCTCTTAATAGACACTTCATAGCAGACACTTAACAGGCGCCTACTGTGTCCGGGCCCTGCCCCCAGGCCCCCGGCTCAGAGAACACAGACGGGTACAGAAGCGACTCCTCTGAGCTCACAGCTATCTGAGGAAAGAACCTGCAGTTTCCTCTACTACCTGGATGGAAAGTGTTCTCAGCAATCCTAAGAGATCCAAAGCTGCAGCTAATGGCCTATTTGAGCCAAAGGGATAAAGAATGGCCCACGTTATCAAGACTTCAAGGTTGGGGTCAAACCAAAGGTTTCCTACAAAGCGAGCAGGAAATTGCTTTTCTAGCGTTTCTTGTGCAGCCATTTCCCTGAGCCGCCTTCTGCACGCTGGAGGGCCCAAACCCCACCCTCCTGCTGCGTGACTTCTCCAGCACGCATGGCTCAGAGAGATCAGTGCTGCCTCTGCCAGGCGCGGTGCCCCACCCCCCAGTCCCAGGACCCAACGCCCCTCTTCTGGCTTATGCAGCCCAGAGCCAGACCATTTACACTAGCCACAAGCTCTGTGAATTCACCCCTTGCCTCTGCCACCTCATTTTCTCCACCTCTTCTTCCTTCTGGAAAGTGGCCTCAAGGTCAACACCAGAGCATCCCGTGCTCCTCCAAGCTCCTCTTCTACAGGGCAATCTGGACAAGACAACTCTGAGAGGTGGGAGCAGAAGACCTGTGGCTATGTTACCGGTCGTTTCCCCACTGCCCGATGGACCCCTAAAGGCCAGCACACACCAGACCACGGCCCTCTGGTCCCATGGAGCAGTCTCTTCCTTACCCCTCCTGCTGGCTGAACGTGCTGGGGAGCAACGTAGCTGTCCTACCAGAGGGCTTCCAAACCAGGAGGGCAGCCACGAGCAGCCTTCTTTATTCAGAACCAGAGAGACTGGTCCTTCCTTGTGTTACCGCAGCCCAAGGTCACCGCCAGCCTGAGGCAGCCCTTACACCCATGACCTCAAAACAACAGGCAATGCCAGCACTCACAGGACCTCCGCAGAGGTTTGTGGAATGGACGGATGGATGTATGGTGGGTGGATGGAGGATGGATGATGGATGGATGGACGGACTGATGGATGGATGGATGGAAGGATGGATGGATAGTGGGTGGATGGATGGATGGTGGGTGGATGGAGGATGGATGGATGGATGGATGGACGGACTGATGGACGGATGGATGGATGGATAAAAGGATGGATGGATGGATGGATGGATGGATGGATGGAGTAGATTTTGGTAAGAAACTGAGGCAAGAATCCTCTTCTGCCTGCCATCGCAGCTTTCCACCATTCAGGTTTCTCACAAGCTCCTGACAGCCCCACTCAGCTGAGAGCCCCTGGACCCTGAACCTGGCACACTGGGGCCCTCAGCAATGTGGTTTTGACTCCCAGGCCCGACCCTGGGCTCTTTGTGGGACAAGGGCCCTAAAGAGAGTCCCAGGCTGTGAGGAAGTCTGAAAGTGGCTGTGCTGGGCCCCAGAACCACCTCCTTGCCTCCTCCAGCTTCAGACACCCCTCAATTGAGACAGACCCAGTTAGCTCTCAAGCAGAGAGATCTCGGTGCAAATCCTAAACCTTTTCCCCCTGCCACACCCTTGTGACTCCAGCTCCAGGCTGACCAACTGGTCCAGTGGCTGCCTCCATGTCCCCACAGGAAGGTGGCCAGCTTGAGAACCCCAGAATCAGGGGACCAAAACCCCTGTGGTTCTCCACGCTCAGGCAGCTGAGACCCGCACCCCCACACCTTACACCCCAACGCAGCACTGGTGGTGTTTTTAAGATCTCATCATCCTAAACACCAAGGGACATAAAATATCCTTCTCCCAAGAGCCGAAAATGGTGCAGAAACTCATGCAAAGCTCTTGGAGGCTTCTGATCAGAGGCGGGGGCCCCAGCAGCTGCTGGCTTCCCCTCAGAGACACACCACAGCTCACATCTGTCTGTCAGTCAGTCTACCCTCCGGCCACCCGCAGAGGACCTGCCGTCCCCATGCACATGGCTGAGGCTGCTGAGTCAGCTGTCATCCTATGGGGGGGGACAGGAGGTGGTCACAAAGCCAGCCAGCTAGGCCCAGGGAGAAGCAGTGGCCGTACACCATTCAAAGTGGGAGAGGCCCTTCTGGCTGCCTGGCTCTCTGCAGGCGCCACAAGGCGATTCAAGAAGCCTCTCTCCCTGGATGCTGGACGGGACCCAGGAGGTGCTCAGTGAAATCTGAGCAAATAAACATGAGCGTCCCAGGCCGGTTTCGGGGTGGGGGGGCTGATGGGGGTGTAGGTAGGGAAAGCATGCATGTGTTAGGAGAAATAAAGCTAACAAGCTAAACACAAATATGTCTGCGGGTGGGCCAGGACCAAGGGGAGGGTTTTGCAGTCCACGCAGGTGGCGTCAAGACAGAAACTCGCTTCCCTGTTTCTAACTGCACTTCAATTTCACTAGGCTGCATCTGTGATGCAAGTGCAGTGCCTCCTGCTGCCGCAACGACACCCACCCGATGAGAAACCACCAGGCCGGGTGCAGAGCCCAGGGCCTTCAACCCATCAGGAGCCCCTGCCCCTCCAGAGTCACAAGCCTTCAGTCAACCAACCATTCATCCATGCCCCAAATAGTCACGTCGTTTCTGGCCACACCCTCCATGAGGAGCCAGGTGGGCCCATCCTGCTCTCCACTCCCCGGCCACCCCCATGTGCAAGGGATGCCCTTTAAATGTAAGCCTCAGGGGAAGCCGGGATGGCTCAGCGGGATAAGCGCTCACTTTGCAGCCCTGAAGACCGAGGATCGAATCCCGGCCCCGGCCCGTGCAGACCCACATGCTGAACTGGGGTGGGCCCCCAGTTCAGTTCTTGCCGGGGCCTATGTGGGAGGCTCCCGGCCCAGTTCCTGCCCTGCGCAGCCCTGTGCCCACCTGTGGAGTGAAACTATATGGGAAACTAATGTTGTCAACTATGGAGACTGCTCTGGGCCCTCCCCCTTCTCTCTGTCTCTCTCTGTCTCTGTTTCTCTCTGTCAAAAATCAATAAAATAAATCTTAAAAAAAATTAAATGTAAGCCTCAGGCTTGGCTTCTGAAGTCACTTCTCTCCCCACTGACCTGGGGAACAAACCTGTTCTTAAATCGAGCTGACGGCTACCCGTCCACAGGCTCAGAGGCCACAGGCCAGCAGCCACTACAGTGGACTCTGCCGTCCATCCGGGTAAAATACTCCCTGGGAACTCCCCAGAATGGGGGCCCGCCTTACGAAGCACTGTCAGCTACTGGGATACACCTGCACTCGGGGCACAGCTTGCTGGGTCACCCTGGACAGGTCCTTGCCCCTCTCAGTGCCTCAGTTTCCCCAGTTCAGTAAACCTGAATGCAGTTCAAACCCCTCCCGGTTCCAGAGGGAGCGTGGAGGCGGGGCGTTCTGCAGCTTCCACCACAGTTGCAGCAGGACAACACCTCACGCCCATCAGGACGGCTACTACCGAAAAACGACGTAGCCGTGGTGGTGAGGGCGTGGGGACGCTGGGAATGGAAGATGGTGCCACCACTGTGGAAAACCGCACGGAGGTTCCTCAAACAATTAGAAATCGAAATAAATACCTCAGGGACCAGGGACTCCTCTTCTGGGTATTGCCACCAATCCAATGGCAACAGGAGTCCTCAGAGGTGCGGTAAAAGGAGAAGCTTTGTTCAGGTGACCAGTTTGCACACCAGGGAAACGCAGACCCCCGAGGAAACTTAAAACTCGTTGCCTCAAGCCGCAGGGAGGCCTGCTTATATAGGGAACCCTAGTCCCTGACTCGTCCACTTTATGCAAGTGAGGAATCCAAATTTGCACAGTTTGATTGGTCCACACAGCACTGTCCTGATTGGTCAGAATCACACATCCTGATTGGTCAATAAAGACGCAAATGCGACTATAGCTGTGTGGCTCTGATTGGATAGGGCAGGTCTCAGCGCAGTGGTTGAAATATAATACTAGGAATTCCTTTATAAGGGTTTATTCGGGAAGCGGGAGCCCGGCACAGGAGGCTGAAGGTTCAACCTGTAGTTTATCTGCAATGCGTAGTGCATGAGAGGCCTCTGTAAATGGTGGCTAAACACTGAGTATGAACTTGGGGCCCAATTAACCACAAGTTCTTTTTGACAAGTGTATTCCTTCTTGAAGTCAATGGTATAAGATCCAAAGAATTGAAAAGCACAGTATCAAAGAGATATCTGCACACCCATGTTCACAGCAGCGTTATCCACAGTAGCCAAAATGTAGAGGCAACCCATCCATCCATGAATGACGGATAAACAGAATGCGGGATCTACATACAATAAAATATTATTCAGCCCTAAAAAGGAAGGAAAGTCTGACACCTGCTACAACATGGATGAACCTTAAGGATATGATGCAAAGTGAAATAAGCCAGTTGCAAAAGGACAAATTATGTAGGAGTCCACTCATACGAGGTACTTGGTCAAATTCAGAGGCAGGAAGTAGAATGGCAAGTGCCAGGGGCTGGAGGAGGGAGATAGGGAGTGTTTAAGGGGCACAGAGTTTCATTTGGGGACAACTGAGACATTTCTAGAGGTGGAGGGTGAAGACGGCTGCACAACATTGTGAATGTATTTAATAACCACTGAGCTGTACACTTCAAAATGGTTAAGATGATCAACTTTATATTATGTACATTTTACCATAATAAAAAAAACTAGGAGAAGCCAGGATGGCTCAGTGGGTCAAGCGCTCACTTTGCAGCCCTGGGGACCAAGAATCGAATCCCGGCCCCGGCCCGTGCGGACCCATATGCTGAGCTGGGGAGTGCTCCCAGTTCAGTTCTCACCGGGGTGAATGAGACCCGGCCCAGCTCCTGCCCTGTGCAGCCCCGCCCACCTGTGGAATGAAACTATGTGGAAAAACCGATGATGTGCAACTATGGAGACTATTCTGGGCCCTCCCCCTTCTCTCTGTCTCTATCTCTATCTCTCTCTGTGAAAAACAATAAAAATAAATCTTTAAAAATAAAAAAACTAATTTAAAAACCAGGTGGCCTCCCAGGTACCCCCAGCATGGGACCCACACCACAGATCACATGATTCATGCTGGGCCTCCCCTATGACCATCCACACTCGGTCTCCAGCTCCTTCTGGACCAGTGGCCCTCAGCCACCAACCTTCTAGAAGGATCTCTGGCTCTCAGGAGAAGCAAATATGGCCTCAGTGATGACACAGTGGATCTGAGGGCCCTGAAACAAGTGTGATAACATGCTTACTGGGGGCAGGGTCCAGGGAACTTTGCCTTTCTTGAGTTGTTTCATTTTTCCTTCTTCCAATGCACAGGCATTACTTTAGGGATGTCTTAAAAACACATCCCCAGGGAAGCCGGGATGGCTCAGCGGATTGAGCACTCACTTTGCAACCCCAGGGACTGAGGATGGAGTCCCGGCCCAGGCTGTGCGGACCCATATGCTGAACTGGGGTGTGCTTCCCATGCGGGAGGCCCCCAGTTCGGTTCTTGCCCCCCAGTTTAGCCCCTGGCTCGAGGGGGTGTGCCTCCCAGGCGGGAGGACCCCAGCCCAGTTTCCAACCTGCATGGCCCCCGTCCACCTATGTGGAATGAAACCATGTCAAAAACTGATGACGTTCAACTATGGAGACTGCTCTGGGCCCTCCCCCTTCTCTCTGTCTCTGTCAAAAACAATAAAAGAAATCTTAAAAAAAAGACATCCCCAATTTGGATCCAGTTTAAGGGGAGTGGGTCCCACAAATGTTAAAAACACAGCCCAGCAGCCAGTCCCACAAGTGTCTGAGGAAATTGCCTTGGAGATGTTGGAAAAGTGAAGATAACCTGAGAAGCTGCACTTTCTGGAAATTCCAGCGGAACCGGCGCCAGGCCCCGCGGGCACTGTGGAGGT
Organism: Craseonycteris thonglongyai; assembly: GCA_004027555.1. Taxonomy (NCBI): domain Eukaryota; kingdom Metazoa; phylum Chordata; class Mammalia; order Chiroptera; family Craseonycteridae; genus Craseonycteris; species Craseonycteris thonglongyai. The sequence continues at coordinate 18,749 of PVKE010000506.1, read as the reverse complement.
GGGGGTGGGGTGCAGGGGGAGCTGGGTCCCATTGTTTGCCCCGTGAGCAGCTGGGTTCTCTCCCCTGAACTGCAGGTCAGGAATGTTCACAGCTGCAGACTCACCCGCCGCCCCCACCCACCCGGGTGGCAGCCAAGCGGGGGAAGGGAGGCGAGGCTGAGGCTTGGGGACAGAGTCTGTCCAGGGGGAGGATGAGGCAGGAAACACCCCCGGTGGTTTGTGCTCAGGAAAGCGGAGCCCAAGGTGGTATTTCAGCCCCAAGAGCAGAGCTCCAGCCGGGCCCCACCTGCTCAGGGTGCCTGGGGGTGGGGAGTCCTCCTGGTGGAGGTGGAATTCGGGGCTCACCTGCCCAAGGACACCCCGGGCCTTGCAGTTGGCCAGGGCTCCGGAGGCAGCGGTGACTGTCCTTTCCCTTTCCAAGGCCTTGCCCCTCAGGTGCTCTCGGGGGTGGGGTCACCATCACTACTTCACCAGGTAGGGAAACCGAGGCCCTCAGACCGGCACTGCGGGGCCTCCTCCTGCACCCACTCCCTGCGGGTCTGACAGTCACAGGGGACGTGCCCCGGACATCACCCCGAGAGATAACACTTTTCTTGGTCTTTTCTCCCCACGGACAAACAACCTCTCTTGGATGAGAGGGAAGGTGGAGTAAAATTAAAAAACCACGCCATCTTGTACCCTGAAGCATCACTTACCACTTGGGGTTCTTTGGTTTTTTCCTGTCCAGCTTCTTGATTCCAATTATCTTTCTTTCTTTTTTAATACAAAACTGACTGCTGGGAACAATGCACAATTCAGCATCACACGGGCTCTGAGTCCTGGCACACGTGCTGGGCTGGGTGTTTGGGAATCCCCCCCCGCTGGCCTGGGCCACACTTTCCCCATCCGCACCCAGCCCTTCTGATGGGCACGCTGGCTGTTTCCACAGTGTCACTATTACATCTGCAAGACAGTGAGCGCTCTGTTCTGTTAGAGGGTGTGTAGTGGGGGGGCCACCACACATGGTCACAGGCCCAAAGCCATCGGCCCAGACAGGCTCCACCAAGGGCCTCCCTCGGAAGGCCCCGGGCACCCCTCACCCATCACCTGCCTCCATTCACTCATTCACCCTCCATTCACTCATCCCTCATTCAAACGGCTGCCAGTCTCTGCTTTGGGCCAGGCCTGGGGGCACCTAAAAGGAAGGCGCATGCCCGTGCCCACCCCCACAGAAGAGGCCGTTATACGGGGTGCAGGCAGGGCCTGCAAGGTGCCTGCTCCCTGCCCCCGCCAAGTTATTTTCAGGGGGCGAAAGAGCACTGGAGGCCAAGGGAAGTGAGAGGGTAACAGAGCGGCTCCGGGGGTTGAGAAGCAACTGCAGCCACCAGCTGAAGACCAAGGCCTCCCCCTCCCCCAGGGCCCCATGGGGACCAAAAGGAGGGCCCCAGAGGACAGACACTCAGGGCAGATGGGAGACTGAAATGGCAAACCCAGAGACTCCACCAGGAGACCCTGCCCAGGCTGGACAAGGGACACTCCCCAGTCTCCCGCAGGGACCGCCCAGACCCAGGGCTGTCCCGGCAGCTGTGATGGGAAAGCCAGACCCCTGAGCCCCACTCCTGGGCTTCTCTCTCCACGGTTCCCCCACATTCCCCTCTCTACCTCCAGCCCAGCCAAAATGCCACCTACTGACTCCCCAAGACCTCTCCATTCTTGGGGGCGCCCACACCCCATCTCAGCCATGTAGCCGGGCCTGAACCCCACACTCCCTCCCCTCCAGAATCCCAGGACTGCTGGGCACCCCCAGAAAATATCTGGGCAGAAGAAAGCAGCAGCAGGGTGCAGTGGGTTGAACCGTGTCCCCCTCCAAAAAAAATAAAAGAACAGCCCAAAGATGTCCACATCATCACTTCTGAAACCTCAGAACCTGACTTCATTTGAATAAGGGTCTTGGCAGATGCAACTGAGGTGAAGATCTCAGGATGGAGTCATCGGGGTTGGGGTGGGCCCTGAAACCAAGGGCAGTGTCTTTTTAGGGGGCAAAAGAGGAGACAGACACATGGGAGAGGCGGCCCCAGAACACAGGGCGGGCACTAGAGTGATGTGGCCACACTCCAAGAACTGCCTGGGGCCCTGGGAGCTGGGAGAGGCAGGGAGGACCCATCCCAAGAGCCGGAGGACACCTCAATTTCAGACCTGTGCTGAGGCACGCTGTGGGGGCCACCTCAGGGCACGGCACACAGCGGCAACCGCAGGGTTATTACTTCTCAGGGCTCCCCGGTCACAGGGAAGGATTCGAGATGAACAGATAAGCAGGGGTGGGGGCCTTGCGCTCTCTGAAGCCTGACATTCCAAACCCTCACGGACAGAGCCCAGCCCGCCTGCTCAAAGCCGTGGTCACTGGTGAACGGGGAAGTGGGGGGGGGGGGACCCAAAGCAGAGAATGTTCTGGACTTGCTTCCCGGCCTCCCCCTGGTCCCTGGAGAGGCCTCCACCACTGCACACCAAAGGCCGGGGCGCCATGTGGAGAGGAAGCTCCCTGGCTGGGTACCCCGGTCACGCTTTGAGGTCGACACAGACCCTGCACCATGGAGGGGGGCAGACCAGCAGGGCACGGCCCCTCGCTCGCCCACATCCGGTAGACATCACTAATCCATCTGCCCGCGTGCCCTCCCATCTGCTCCAGGGTGCTTCCCAGGCAGGCTGGGCCAAGGACTTGAATATGGAACCAGCCGGTGAGGGCTGGGGGTCACACGGCCGAGCGGCCCACGCAGCAAAGGGGACGCGGTGCGCTCGTGCAGAGGACAGCGGGTCACTAAGTGGCTTTGCACCCAGAGGTGGCCCGGGTGTCTGCTGAGAACCGGGGTCTGGGAATGCCCGTGCCTGAGGCTGCAGACCCACGAAAGGTGTGGAATCCCCTGCCCGCTCTGGGGTGGGGGCCTGAGGACGTGTGTGCCCCGGCCCCTTCCCCTGGACCCACGCTCAAGCCGGGGCCACAGGGCTGCTAGTCCTGCCCGCGGGTCTGTAGCAGCCGCCCCCTCCCCTTCCTGACGCGAAGCCAAAAGGCCGGCCTGGGAGGAGCGTGGCCAGGAGGGCACGGCCGGCCAGCAGCTGCCCGCTGCTTCCCGCAGATGGCACGAGCGGCGGCCGGTTTCATTTCCTGTTTCTAATGCCCGCGCTTGGAGAGCTCAGCCAGCAGCACCTCGCTCTTGAAGAAACCAGGACGAATCACTTCCGGGCCGCTGGGAAAACAGGCCGAGAAAAGCCATCCAGGAACTGACCCGCCACCGACCAGTGAGCCTGCAGGGGCAGGGAGGGCGGCCAGGAACCTCAGAGGCCACCGGGAGCTGAGCTGCCCCCTGGCCCTGCACCCAGCCCTAGAGTGGGAGAGGGGCACCCCCCAGAAGACCCCCACCCGGACTCCTCATTCCACAGGGGCCCACGCAGAGCCCCAGCACTGTCCCCCATTCTGACAGCTCAGTCCTGAGACAGCCCCTCGTGAATGGCCGCCAGCCGCCATCCTCAGATCACCCCCATCCCCACGTGCCGGTGGGGCGGGAGGGGAAGTGGAAGCCAGGGGCTGGACAAGGATGCAGATGCATGACGAGCTGGCGCAGTGCCCGACAGGAAGCCCCCAACCCCAGCTGTGCCCACCAGCCCCCACCTGACCCTCCTGGGCACCTGGGAGCAGAGGCTCTGGAACATACCGCTGGGCACAGGGACAGGGATGAAGAAGAAGGGACCAGTCCCCTCCCCATGGGGCACAGAGGGGCTGGGTGGGGAGTGGGTTGTACCCCCTACACTCGCATCCTCTGGGCGCCCACCCAGCCCTCCACACACAGTCAGGAGAGGGACACCCCCTACAGGCTCTGGGGTCCGGGGCCTCTGCACTGGGGACACCCATGCTTCAGCGACGACCTTAGGAACCCGGAGCAAGCTGGAAACACCGTTTGGCAGGAGCCTGGAACAGTTTTCTAGAGATCGCTGTTTGATGTGTTTTTTAAAGATTTATTTTATTGTTTTTGACTGAGACGGACAGAGACAGAGAGACAGAAAGAAAGCGGAGGGCCCAGAGCAGTCGCCATAGTTGTACGTCACCAGTTTTTGACATGGTTTCATTCCACACAGGTGGGTGGGGGCTGTGCGGGGTGAGAACTGGGCTGGGGGCCTCCCGCATGGGAGACACGACCCCCTCGAGCCAGAGGCCAAACTGAGGGGCAAGAACCAAACTGGAGGGCCTCCTGCATGGGAAGCTCACCCCAGTTCGGCATATGGGTCTGCACAGGCCGGGGCCGGGATTCAGTCCTTGGTCCCCAAGGCTGCAAAGCGAGCACTTAACCCTCTGAGCCATCCTGGCTTCCCCACTGTTTGACGTTGACTGTTTTGTTCCAACGTTCACTTTTCTCTTTCCAAAGTCCTCTTTCCTGACCTCTTTCCTGACGCAGTGGAGGTCTGCCTCCAGGGGCCTGGTCTCCCCGCCCTTCGGGACCCCTCCCCGCCCTCCTGAGGCCTCACTTCTGCACACAGTCTGCAGCTCTCAGTTCCATCAGGAGGTGCCATTTCATTCACTTTCATCAATAAGGCCTTATGATAGCGTGTGCACTGTCCAGCTGTACCGACTGTCACTTTTATTTTTGTATTGATCATTCCCACCTAATAACTGTAAATTATTTAAGGGCAAGAGCATTTATTTCTTGTAGCCAAGGCCTTTCAGCGGGGCAAAAATAAGAGGGTGGGAATGGTACTGAACACAGAGGGCGGGCCCTTCCCCCTAAGTTCACGGCAGACCCATGCCGCACAAACCCCAAGGGGACATGGGAAGGGGGTCCCTTCCCTTAAGACAAGCTTCATCAGGACCCTGCCCAGGAGGCTGGGTGACTGCACACTCATTAGCCATCAGTCCGGGACCCGCACCCTCAGCAATCAGAGGCCAGGATGGTGTGACCAGCACCAACCAGGAAGTACCACTGGCCAGAGCCAAGGGTCAAAGGGCAGTCGTGAGGACCCGTGTGCAGGGAGGGAGGGCCGAGGGGCGCCCTGGGTGACCCCAGGCGGCACAGCCCCAGCCTCACGGGCCCAGGCTCATGAAGGGAGGGGCCCCGGCCTCAGACTTGGCGTTGGAAACGGGCCCCCCCACTCAAAGTCGGCCATCTGGGCGGGGCCGTTCCACGGATTGGGCGTGGCTGTCCCTGTGGTGGGCGTGGTAATAGGGACAGGCTTTGTCAAAAGGAGGGTTGTGGGCGTCCAATCATGGGGCGGGGGGGTAGGGGGGACTCAGACACCATCTGATAAATCTTACGTGTCACCGGGAGAAAGCTGCCCAAGCAACGACACAGCCCTGGTGGGTTATACGAGGGCCGTGCGGAAAGCACCCAGCCACGCAGCCACTCCCGTTGTACTGACAACGGCTGGGTTTTCCCCAGACCCACCTAAAGTCAGAGAGGTGAGACCACGGCAAGAAAAATTCACCGTGGAACCTGGTGACCCTCCAAAACGGAGGCAGAGGGGCCAGCAGAGGCTGGTGAGCAATGCTCCCCGCTGGCCTGTTACCCGCCACGGAGCCGCCGCGCCGTTGTCTCTGATTAAAGCTAAGGCTTCGGCGGATCAATAGCAATAATGCCGTCCCAAAGAAATCAATCGAAGGCAGTGCCCCTTTTAAGAAAAACCACTCCTTCCACAGGCAAGAAAGCACTTTCAGACAACACGCACACTACGTGGGGTTTTCCGGCAGTTTGCTGGGCGTTCTGGGGGCCGTGTGTCACCGGAGGGGAACAGTGCACACTGGGGGCCGACCTCCCTGGAGAGCGGAGCTTTCACGCGCTGAATGTCAGCCCCTGCTTGCGGCCTTCCGGGTACAGTGAGGGCTTCAGAAGGCACAGCCATCGGCACGGTAGAGAAGGTTGTGACCCAGGGAGGACAGACAGTCCGGAACTGGGCCGGTCTAAGGGGGTTTCTCTCCAGAGACCTGGCTCTGCAAGAGGCCTGGACACAGAAGTGTCAGCCACGCAGACGATAAGAGCAGCCGGGAGCTCCCCCACCGGGATCCCGCTGGGGGTGAAGTGACCACCACCCATTCGGGGGGCACAGAAGGGCCTGGGCCAGCCATCCGCCATCCACCAGGAGCCCACCTGTGCCCCGGCGTGGTCCCCTTCTACCACATAGCCATTCAGGTCCCAAAAGTGCATGTCACACAGCCGGGCAGTTTCCACAGTGTTGGAAGGGACACCAGCAACCACGCTCACGGGCCTACTGGAGCCAGGGACTGCGGCCCACGCGGCAGCCCACGGGACCGGTGAGCCGACGGAGAGCTGGGCAGTTCGGGGGCAGGGCAGTGATCAAGAAGCTTGTCCAAGGGAAGCCGGGAGGGCTCAGCAGGTTGAGCACTCATCTTGCAGCCCCGGACACCGAGGATCGAATCCCAGCCCCGGCCCGTGTGGACCCATGTGCTGAACTGGTGTGAGCGTCCCATGCAGGAGGCCCCCAGTTCAGTTCTCACCCGCTGGTTCAGCCCCTGGCTCGAGGGGGTGTGCCTCCCATGCGGGAGGCCCCCAGCCCAGTTCCTGCCCTGCACGGCCCCCGCCCACCTGTGCAGAAGGAAACCATGTCGAAACCTGATGACGAACAACTACGGAGACTGCTCTGGGCCCTCCCCCTTCCCCTTCTGTCTCTGTCACAAACAATAAAATAAATCTTTAAAAAACAAAAAAGGTTGTCCAGGCCACACAGCAGCGTGGCAGGTCTGCACTCGGGCCCACCCGGCCCCTGACCACCCAGGTGGGGCACCTGCGCTTCTTCCCCTGAAGGAGAGAGCATGGCCAGCCAGTCTGGGCTCCAGGGTGCAGAGACGCGGCAGGGGCAGCCTCTCCCCGGAGCCCTGGCCACAGCCACGCCCGAACATGGGCTGCGGAGGCTGGGCGCCTTCCCTTCCTCGGGGCCCACAGCAGGCCTCCGGCCCAGCCCGGGCCATGGAAGTTCCTGCCGTCCGCTGGGACCCCGGGCGGCGGGTACACACGCTCCAGCCCCCAGAACCTCGTGGCCTGCGGCGTGGCCTCTCCGTGCCAAGGGTCCCTCCACGCGGGGGCGGGTCTGCGCTCCAGCAATAAACACCCATGACTGCCGGGCACGCTGGTTCAATCCATGGCTCTGCTCTCCCTGAGCCTGGCTGGCTAACAGATGTCTCCTTGAAGCCACTAAATTGTACAAAACACACCCAAAGAGATGACAGGCCAATTTCTCCCAAGGTTTATTTGCATGAGAAGGGAGTGGTGTGTGAAAATTCTATCTTCCCTTTTCTGAGAAGAAAAAAAACACAAAAAAACTTTCATTACACGGACAGTTTACCAGCTCATAAAAAACGGGGTGTTACTTCGGCCGGACCCTGGGGGAGTTAAAAAAAGAGTGGCTGCCGCCCAAGGGTCACGGACGGGGTGTGACCCCCCACGTCTCAGCAGCCTGCTGGCGTCCTGCAGGGAGGGTGCTGAGGCCACAGGTGCGCGGGAGGCCACAGGTTCGAGTCCCGCCTCCATCTCCTACCGGTAGCTCAGGCAGGCCCCTGAGCTCCCAGAGCCGAAGCTCCCAAAGCTATCAGGTGGTGACAATGACACCCACCCCCCAGCGCAGGGCCTCCAGCATTGTGACTAATTATGACCATCTTGTCAGCCCAGAGCAGGTACCGCAGGGCAGGTGCCCAAGAACTGTCAGATGGGGAGGTCCCGGCTCACACAAGAAAGTGTCCTATGGGGAAGCCGGGATGGCTCAGCATGTTAAGCGCTCACTTTGCAGCCCCAGGGACAGAGGATCAAATCCTGGCCCCGACCCATGTGGGCCCATATGCTGAACTGGGGGATACTTCCCATGTGGGAGGCCCCTAGTTCGGTTCTCGCCCCCCTCCCGCAATTCGCCCCTGGCTCAAGGGGGCGTCTCCCATGTGAGAGGCCCCCACCCGGTTCCTGCCCTGTGTGGCCCCCGCCCACCTGTGTGGAACAAAACCATGTCGAGAGCTGATGACGTGCAACTATGGAGACGGCTCTGGGCCCTCCCCCTTCTCTCTGTCTCTGTCAAAAACAATAATAAAAATAAATCTTTAAAAAAAAGAAAGAGAAACTGTCCTGGCCAGATCCACTGCCCGCCACCATGGACCTTGCATGTCCCCGGGCCACTAAATGGCAAAGCGAGGCTGAGGGCCAGAGCCACTCCACAGGGCCGGGTAAGGCAAGAGGTGGTCCTGACGCTGAGGCCTCCTGCCAGGTGGCTCATTTCCCACCTCGCAGGACACGACCACCACCAGCCAGAGCCCAGCGGGAGGCAGAGGAGGACAGGATGGGCGCAGAGCTGGTCCAGGGGATGGCTGAGCCGTGGCCACGGGCCCCCAGCATCAACCGAGCCCGCTCCTCATTGGCCACCTGCACCCCCCGAGACGCACATGCTCACCTGCCCGCGGTCCTCCATCGCCAGCCCCGACTCGGGCGCTGGCTCCGCCCAGGGGCAGAGGCACATGGAGCAGAAGAACGTCCCACTGCAGAGGGGCTCGGACCCGGTGCATCCTCTCCCACGGCAGCTGACAAAGCCCCGAGCAGAGCGATGAACTCGTCAGGGGTGGACCCGGGGACGGTGAGGGCAGCTTTTCAAAGTCCTCTGATAGCAGAAGACGGACACACGGCTCCTTCCCTGCATAGGTGCCAAACACGGGCCTCGGGGGGAGCTGGGGGTGCCCCACGCCTGCCTCACCGGACACCACGTGGGCACGCTGCCTTTGAAACCAAAAGCAGGAGACAAACCACCAGAAGCACTTGGCAGCCTGAGTTTACGCTGGTGGGGGTGGGGAGATGAGGAATAGGGCCAAACACCTGCCCACGGGGGACACCCACCCATTCACACCCTGAGCTGAGAGCCTTGGCGGAGACGCGGAGCCAGGAACCCAGCCACTCACACCACAGACGACGAGGCACTGACCTGAGCCGCACGGCCCGGCTCCCCCTGAACAGGCTGAACCTCCTTAAACAAAGAGGTCGTGGAGGTGCTCGTCCCAGCGAAGCAGCCTTGGAGGAGAGCGGGTGGGGCGCCGGGGGAGTCGGGGCGTGCAAACCTGGTCAGTGAGCAAGCCTGGCAGGGGGCCCCCCCATCACGTCCCCAGGAAGCCGGCCTGAGGGGCAACCCCAGCCTCCTGCCTGCTTGCTTTCTCTGCATCTGAAAGCACAGCTTTCTATCCTCACGACTCCCTTTTGTCTCCCGCTCCGGAAGGTCAGGGCCCACGCGTGGGTGCTCAAGAGTGGACTTGACTAAATGACAAGGGAGCCCCCACCCCCACCCGCCCAGCTGCCTGGAAGTGGGTGGGGGGCCTGGGGGGCGAGCCCAGAAGCCACCTCGCCAGAAGCGCACAGCCAGCCGGCCTGGGCCACCTCTGGGCTCGGAGCTGTGCCATCCCCAACCTCCTCCCCCATCAACCCACCGAGGTCCTGCTTTGAACCCGAGGCCGGGAGTCCTGTGCAGGTTGGCAAGACGGCTCGCCCCCCACCCAGCCCACCCCACCCTCGCACAGCGAGCCCTCAGGCGGCCCCACTGACCACGAGACCACCTGACCGGGTGCCTCGCGCCATCTCTCATGCCCCAGGGGAGGTGCCGGTGCTGGGCAAAGAACAACCCTCCCAGGAGGGGGCGTGGCCAGGCAGCAGGGATCTAGAATACCTGGGGGGCAGAGGAGAGCCCCCCAGGCTCTGCACCCATAGAGCCCCGTGCCTGCAGCAGCCAGCCACCCGTGTGCAACCTTTAAGTAGCTAACAGCATCCAACTTTCAAGGCCGGCTTCAATGCCACTCTCCTCCCAGAAGCCCTCTGTGGCCACCCTGCCCTCAGGGATCCGAACAGCCACATCTGCTGAGGACCAGCACAGCCCCAAACCCCGGGACCGGGGGTCCCTGCTACCTCCCACCCCGTCCAGCCCGGGAGCTCCTGGGGAGAAAGCCGCAGGGAGAAGGGGTGAGACCCCTTCCGGCAGGCGTCCCGGGAGGGCAGGGCTGCTAGGCCCCCTGAACTGCGGGTCCTGCATCCCTCTCCCTAAGTCGCCCGCCACCTCTGAGGCTGAGGGTGAGTGCAGTGAGAGGGGTTTAGGGGCCACCCCACGTATGAGCAGGACGGTGTCCTGAGACTTATGGGGCCGGGTGCGAGGCAGGGACAGCCAGGCCCACGTTCCCACCACCCCCCCAGGCCCTCCCAACAGCCTGCACGGCGGCCGCGGTCATGCCCTGTTCAGACCGAGGCTCAGCCAGGACAGGGACACCGTGACCACCAAGCAGGCTGACCAGACGTTCCATGTGAAATGGGGAAGGACCATGGTTCCCTGTCCTGACGTCAGGCCAGCCTGTCACTAAGAGGGCAGCCGAGTGGCTGCAGGTGACCCCTCGCTCCACACGTGGGGACCCTACTGATGGCTGGAGCCGCTCCAGACCCTGCAGGCTCCGCTTCCTCACGGGAGGGGCTGAGAGCAGAGGATGGACGAGGTCGCCGCAGCACCAAGCACGCTTTCGGGCACCAGGGCAGCCGAGGAGAAAGCTTCTCTCTCCCCGCACGCTTCCTGCCAGTCGAGGGCACAGGACTGATCGGGGACACAATTGTGATGGGAACTGGGAGGGGCACCCAGGGGACCAGGCCACCCTCACAGGCCCCTCAGTGACGAGCAGCAGCCAGCGGCCGCTGCCTGGCTTTATACAGCTTAGAGGCTAAGAAAGGCGTTCAGATTCTTCAACAATTGGGGGTAAAAGATATCAAAAGAAGGGGAGGCCGGGATAGCTCAGCAGGTTGACTGCTTTCCTTGTAACCGTGAGGTCCAGGGATCGAATCCCAGGCCCAACCCGTGCAAACCCACATGCAGAACTGCGCACAGCTGGTAACCGCCAGGACGGCGGCGAGGGTTCTCGCCTCCCCTACGGGAGCCCCCATTTTTGTTCCTGTCCTGTGTGGCCCCACATCCACCTGTGTGGAATGAAACTATGTCACAGCTAATGACGTACAACTATGGAGACTGCTCTGGGCCCTCCCCCTCCTCTCTCGCTCTCTTTCTCTCACCTTCTCTCAAAATAAAATAAAATAAATCTTTTTTAAAAAATCAACAGAAGAGTCTTTCATGACACGTGAAAATGGCATGAAGTCTCCCTGCATGAGCCCTGGCTCGCAGCCACGCTCACTCATCGTCCACAGACCGCCGACGGCTGCTTTCGCACTAAGAGGCCAGAGTTGAACAGTTGCGACAGCGTCCATCCGGCCCACGAGACCTAAAATATTTACTGTCTGACCCTCCACAGAAAACGGGTGGCCCTGCTCTGGGTGGGTGGGGGGTGCGGGCTGCTGGGACGCGGGGGAGCAGGAGCTGAATTCCCCCGGGTAGTCGGCAGGGCCGGGGGGGTGTCCGCCGGGCTCATGTCTGGGCACCTGCTAACCCAGGCCTCCGCATCAGCCCCCCCAGCACAGCCACGTCCCTGGCGCCCCACCCTGCAAGCTCGGGAAGCCATAGCTGCAGATATGGGTGCACACAGGGACAGGGACGGCCTGGGAGGGGCCAGCTCGGGACCCAGTGCCCCTCCAGAAGCAGAGTGGTCCCCTCCGGGGAGGGGACATCCTTAGTCACCTGGGCCTCCGGGCAGGAAAGGGCTCCAATGGGCCACTGGGATGGGGGCTCAGCGTGGCTACTTGTCAGGCCCCCAACAAAGCTCTGCCCCCTCCCCGGGCCCAGGCCCAGCTGAGCCTCCAGGCCCGGCACTGAGACACCCTCTTTCCAGGGACCCAGAATGTTGTCCCTCACAATGGCCCCCCAACCAGCGCACAGCGTTCTTCTCCATTCCACCAGGGCCGGACCACCCAAAGCCAGATTCTTGGCATCAGTGTGCACAGGCCACACAAACGACTCGCGCTGGGCCAGTTCCAGGGGCTACTCTCCTGCGACCTGGACAGATGAGGCCAGACCCAAAGCCTTGCTCAGGACCCTGCTCCATACAGCCCTGCAAGACCCCCGCACATCGGCCTCGGCTCCTCACCCCAACCCCGCACCTCAGCACCAGGCTCACTGCTACACACCCCACGGAAATGCTAATGTTCAGGAAATCGGTGTTTCTTTTCATTATCGGCCCCCCCAAGGAGCTTTTTCAGGCATGTTTTCCTAAACGCCCTCCCCGCATGAAATTTTAATGCCACAGATGTACCATATGTCGGTTTTGTACTCCGTGTACATCTGTGCTTTATACGTAAAAAGAATAACTTTCTTCACCCCAAAGGTCTGATTTCCACCCCCCTGTGGAGGACACATGGGCAACATGAAATGTATTATTAAAATTAATGTTGCACATTTCTTCTTACTTTTTTAATATGACCACCAGAAATTCTAAAACACACACATGGCTCACATGCTTCTATTTGGCACCACTGATACAGACAGACGGCAAATACAAATGCAACTGTGTCTAGGCATATACTGTCCACGGACACATCTGCAGAAACCTGTGTGTGCTCAAACACACACACACACCCCAGGTCTGACCACTGACACACCCAGAAGCAGGGTCACCACAGCATCCCAGATCTTGGCTTCTAAATACCACTCATTACCATGGAACCAGAGCTGCTTCCGGAGCTGGGACAAAGAGAAATACAAGAAGGGTCTGGAGCATTCTGTGTCGGAGAGGAAGACAGTGCTCAGAAAACAAGGGGAGCGTATCAAAAACGCACACAGAAGCGAGCTTGAAGCTGTCCCCACTGATCACATTGAAACAACTTGAGTGTCAGAATAAATAATGACAGTAACAGATGCTAATCCACAGACTACAACAGGAAGCCATAATCCAAACTGGTGGAAGCAAGAGAGAAGAGAAGGGAAAGGAAAGGAAAGGGAAAATGAAGGGAAGGGAAAGGGAAGAGGGAGGGAGGGAGGGAGGGAGGACTAGACATTTAAACTGTTTCAAAGTATCAAGGAAGGGAGAACTCAATACTCATATTGTTACAAAGTATCGCGGGAGGGAGGACTAGGTGCTTATATTGTTTCAAAGTATCTTCTCGAAAACATTTGTGATCTTCAAAGGGGAAACAGAGTGACTTCACAGTGGAGATGCCTGGCAAACCCTGCCTTAAACAAGTGGGTGAAGCCAACATCCCCAAGCAAGGGGACAAATCTAAACCACATGTCACCTGCAAGACAGGATGCAGGGAGAATGCAGCGTCTCGGCTGCTCTAAGACCTACTGGCGCAAAACCCCAACTCGGAGGCCATTCTGCAACACCAGGAGTGTCAAGGTCATGAACATCCGGAAACCACCAGGAATCGCCCTGACAGAAAGGGGCAGAAAAGCCCACAAGGCCCACGCGGACCTGCTGCTGCAAAGCGCAGGCACTGAGGCTGGGTGGGCACCGTGGCTCTGGGGGGAGAACGCCCTGGGAGGAGCCACACGGGGCACAAGGCACCACGTCCCCAACTCACTCTCACATGGATCCAAACCAAGTTACCTGTACTGCACTTTTCCCTAAGTCTGTGATAGTTTCAAAATTAAAAACATGTTTTCAAAGAGGAAATGTGCCTACAGGAGAAGAACAGGTGTCCTTGTGTCCACCGGAACGAGCCTTCTCTCTGCTCCCGGCCGCCCCGGGGTTCTCTGGATGCCTGAAGGCCGCCTTTTCAGTCCTCAGGCATCTCGTCAGCACCCACGGCTTGCCTGGAAGCGGCAGGAGAGCAGGGGCCATGCCGCCCACCCCCACCCCGGCCTGGCAGCGCGGGGGGCTCAGCGGTTACCCCTCAGGTGGAGAAACACAGCGATGAAGAAGCAAAGGAACTACGAGATGCTAGGTTCAGGGGGCCCCGAGATGAAGACTCGGAGGGGCTCATGCCCACCTGGAGGGGGCAGACGAGCCCACACGGATGCTGGCACCCCTCACTCGAAATCTGTGCAGCTCCTGGGCTGGAGAGGGTGCCGCTAGCGTCCGACTCCCAGCAGTGAGCGTCCTGACACAAAGCGTGGGAAGTGTGGGATCAGGGGAGCACAGCAGGTCCACCGGGGGGCACGGCCAGGCCCCTCGCCGTGCGGGGTGGGACAGAGTGCAATCAGGCTTCCCGGAGGAGGGTGAGCGGGCCCAGAGCAGGGCGGCCATCCAGCAAGGGCGCAGCACGGATCGGACAATGACCGAAAAAGCCGTGCAGGGGCCGGGGGAGGTGGGGCTGGAGCGCCAGGCTAGGAACAGGTTGGGATGGTGTGGGAGGTGTGGGCACAGGGGAAACCCTGGTGGGCCCTGGGTCCCCAGGCCCCTCTGTGCCATGTCCCTGCGGCCCGGCCATCGAATCTGTTCTTCGGGGAGGAGGCCCGCCAGCATGCTGTGGGCAAGACGCTGGGTGGGCGGGGGGCAGACCACCAGGGCGGTGTGCTGACATCGGCAGCTGCAGGCCGCACAGCCGCGGCTGCTCTGGACGCACGTGGTCTCTCCTCTGATCAGCAGATTGTGGCCATTCCCAACTAGCTTCATTAAACCCAAGGTGGCTCCCGGGCATTTGGAATAAAAATTTTTTTAAAAATGAGGCCTCGCCTGCCAGCTCCAGGGGGCACCCCAGGAGGGATCGCTCGGTGGCCTCTCTCCTAGTCCCTGGCACCATATACAACAGGTGCTCAACCCGTGCACGTTGCTACGAACGAAGCTCCTTTAGGGTCAAGAACCCAGCTGAGATCAACTCCACATGCTGTCTTCCCAACACAGGACGTCACCGTGAGAAGCCAGCGTGTCACTCTGGAACGAGGGGACATCGTGCAGGTCTTGGGGCAGGACAGGTCACGAGCACGCAGGGACAGCAGGGAGAGGGAAGACCCCCAGGCGGAGCTGCCTACACAGGATCCAGACCCCCACAGGAACTAGGCACGCGCTCCCCACCCGTCCACCCCACGGAGACAGACGCACACCGTGAACGCCCCGAGGGGAGGCCAGAACCGTGCGCCCCCAGGCAGCAGGGGGACACCCAGGAAACCAGAATTGGAGTCAACGGTCGGGACTGGAGAGTTTGAGTGGTACTTTGGCCGCTTCCTCTCTGTGTGTCCTGGGGGAAGTCACTCCACCTCTCTGAGTTGAAGCTGCCTCACCTATGATGCCGGGATGACACTGCCCACAGAGATGGTGCCTAGCCCCGGGGCAGGACCAGTAAGAAAGGGCAGCTGGCATTTTTCTTGCCATCCATACACCGTGGACCGAAATGGCATCTTCCCTCCCCCACACCACCCAGGGATTGTTAGTTTTCCCGGACGGCAAGGAGCGACCACACAGAGAGGCCAAGCTCCTCTCCCGGACCCCGCACAGCCTTCGTGGTAAACAGCGGTTTCGCTCACGGTGACCATACAGATGGAGCCACGCTGGCTAACACCCGGCCCAACGGTGCGGGTTAACGGCGCTCACCCGTGTGCCGGCAACAAAGAGGCGTGTGACCGGCCCCACCCTCCACGAGGTGACAGGCAGGCTGAGGTCCAGAGACCGGCCCTCGGCTACCAGGACGATACCTGCCCGTGTCCAGATGCCCACCCCAAAACGGCTCGCCTTTGCTCAGCCCTGCGCTAAGGACGCCCTCCGCCCTCCATCAAATCCACACCGCGTGGCTATGGAGTGGCCCCATGACGTAGACGGGGAAACGGAGGCCCCAACGGTGGTCCCCACCTGGGAGGCCACAGCACCAGGTTTCTGTCAGAGAGCAAGTGGCCAAACTCACACAGACACTCGCCCACCGGGTTCTCCTACCACCAGCCCCCTTAGCACCCCTTCATGCACGCTGAGTTGGGGGGCTGTGTTGGGTGTTCATGTGGGGGTCTCTGCACTTCCAGCCAAGCCACCGGCCACAGCCACGGACCCCCAGCTGGAGAAGGGCAGCTCCAGGACCCAGGGGCCCGCCAGGCCCAGCCTCTGCTGTATGGACCACCCGCCCCAGGCTGCACCCTGGACACCCTGCCAGGCAGACAGAAGCCTGGCGATCCCTGCAGGTCCCAGCCACAGGCAGGACCCCCACTCAAGGCCCCACTCTGCCCTCAGCAGCCCCCCCTTCCGGGGTTTCCCCAGCGGGAAGCGGGGGGACTGAGGAGGGACCACTTGGCCACAGGGCCCTGGCCCCCCGACCTTCAGCTCCTCAGCACTGCCGGAGCCTGAGGCCGGAGCTGACTTCAGGGTGGTCAGTCCTGAGGCCCAGACCCCTTGGGGCCCCCCCCAGGCCTCCTCACTGGGCTGGCTGCCCCCACGGCCGGTGATGGTTGCTGAGTGGGAGGGCGGCCCCCTGCCCCCTCTGGGTTCTTCTTTGTCAGCGGCCACCCCCATCCCGCCTGGAGGGGGGCAAGCCCCGTCTTCTTGGAAACACAGTCACAGCCAAAGGGCAGAGGCCACGCAGCCCAGCCTGGAAAAGGAGTGACTCACTCCAGCCCGGGTTTCCAACGTCCCGCTTGTGGGGGGCCCTTGTCCACGCGGCTCTGCCGGGGCCCTGGAGGAAGGGGCCACAGGCTGACAGAAAGCTCCGTGGCCCGACCCAGGCGGGCACGCTGCTCTCATGAGGCCCCTGCAAAGTGTGCAGGGGTGGGGGTCCCAGGAGCCCCAGCAGTGGCAGCGCCAAAGCCTCCACTCTGCCTAAGTCTCCGCCAAGTTCCCGTTACAAGCCCCAGAAAGGCGGCTCCTGCCAACGGAGCAGACATTTTCCTGCCGGCCTGCGGCCACCCGCGCCGGCACCGCGACAAAGGCCACCCGCGAGGGTCCTGGGGACGCCACCGGGGGGGCCCTCCGCACCGAGCTGTGTGGTCCTGGGGGGCCACCAGGAAGAGGCGGCGGCCGGCAGGGCGGGCTCGGCTCCCCGCGCCGCGCAGGCTCGTCCTCGCCGGGAACCTCCAGACCCCGGCGCGCACCGGGCTCCGGGCGACCCAGCCCCGCAGGGCCCCGGCGCCCAGGCCCGGGCGTGGGGGGCACAGCAGCGCCGAGCGCAGCGCCCGGCTCCCGGCTCCCGTCACCCCGGGCGCCCCCCACCCCCGCACTTGGGGCACTTTGGTCAACTTCGCGCCTCGCAGGGGCGCGGCCTCGGGGGTCCGGGGCGCCCGGGGCCTCACCTGGGACATCTGCGGCCGGAAGTTGATGTCCTTGAGGTCGATGGAGCCGGGGCACAGGTTGTGCAGCAGCTGGCACAGGAGGACGCCGTCGCGCAGCGCCTGCGCCAGGTCGAAGGCCACGGCCGACGGCCACACCACGCGGTGGCCGGGCGGCAGGACCTTGCAGTCGATGAGCCAGCGGCCGCATTGCCGCCACTGCTCCATGGCGCCCGCGCGGCCGGCTCAGCGCAGCGCCGGGGCCAGAGCGCGGCCGCGGGGCGCCCGCCTCACGCGCACACGCGCCCCCGCGCCCCGGGCCGGCCGCCGCGCCCCGCCCGGCGCCGCATTCTGCGCTCGGGGCGCCCCGCCCCGCCCCGCCCGAGACAAAGGCCCGGCGGGCCGCCCTGCGCGTCGCAGGCCTGGGCCGCCGCCGCGGCCGCCGCTTGGTTCGCGCCCCCCACGCCCGCGGGCCCCGCGCCCCGAGACCCGGCCCGGCGACCCGACTCTGGCTGCGGCGCGCGGCGCGCGGGGGGCGGGGCCACGGGCGGGGCGGGGGCGGGGCCACGGGCGGGGCGGGGCCACGGGCGGGGCGGGGCGCCCGCTGGCTCCTCCCCGCGGCCCAAGCCCCGCCCCCCCACTTCCTGCCCCGAGGCTCCGGGACTCCGGGGAGCTCCGTGCGCCCGGGCCTGTGGCGCGAGGACGGGGTCGTGGAGCCCGCGGCCCTGCGCCCGTCCGCCTGGCGCCCCGGGGAGGACCGGCCCAGCAGGGGCGGTGGACGGGGCGGGAGGCCGCCCTCGCCCCCGCGGCCCAGCAGCCGTTCCGCTCCTGGTAACGGGAGTCCGAAGGCGCGTGCTCCCAGAGCCTCGTCCCCATTCCCCGCCCGGGTCTGTCCCGAAGCCCCCAGGCCCCGCACGAAGGCCGGATCCCCCCGCCTTGTGACCCAGAGGCCGCTCTGCACACACGGCGCTTGGGCGATAAGTGAGTGGGAGAGACGGGAGACGAGGCCAGGCCCGGCCCTGGGCCGCTGCGGGGGCCGCTGACCCTGTCCTGAGGGCCCCGAGCCAGCCGGCGTCCGGCGACAGCAGGAGGGCTCCGGAGACACAGAGGGCCACCCATCTGGCAATGAAGCGATGTGAGGGGCCTGGTTGGGCTGTCAGAAGCCCCGGGGTTCCACCCCTGCGAACGCTGGGCACCCTGGACAAGTGTGAGCCCCTCTCTGAGACAGGCTCGGTCGTGGGGTGACCAGGCTCAGTGGGGCCCCTGCCCTGGACACTTGTGGTGAAACCCTGCACCCGCGTTCTCTGGAGCAGCACTGGGCAGCGGCCCCCATGACCCGGTCTCCCTCCTCCTTTGGCTTTCCTGCTGTGGGGGCCAACGCAGGCAGACACCCCCACCTCCTTTCTGACCCAGAGAGCGTCCCCTGGGCCCCCTGTTCTGAGAATCGGCCTCTGCAAAGAGCCGGCCTTGCCCCAGTGGAGAGGGGTGGCTGAGGAGCCAACCCCTCAGGGCACACCCCAGGCCCCAGAGGGGCAAAATCGGGGTGGCTGAGGAGCCAACCCCTCAGGGCGCACCCCAGGCCCCAGAGGGGCAAAATCGGGGTGGCTGAGGAGCCAACCCCTCAGGGCGCACCCCAGGCCCCAGAGGGGCAAAATCGGGGTGGCTGAGGAGCCAACCCCTCAGGGCGCACCCCAGGCCCCAGAGGGGCAAAA